>JAQFZO010001178.1:0-17281 GCA_034695885.1 Geophilus flavus
CTTTGTACTATTCTATGCTGACATCTTCTTCAGTACTCAATTTGAGTGCATTGGTGTGCTGGGAAATACTACTCAGTATCTTACAATTTTCCTTTTATGGCACCGTAAGTAAAAAAAAATGTTGAAAGAGAGGGCATTCCATACTTTCCTGCATGGTGATTTGGGTGTTTGCATGATCAACTGATTATTTAATGTATTTTTTAGTCTAGTTTTTGTCATAGTTTTCACTTCACACCTTTTTTGCACCCTTCTTTGCACTTTTTGGTGGATGATTTTTTTTTGTCTGTATTTTTCACGACCCCTAGTTTTTGTTTTATGCACTACTCTGTAAAGGAATAAGTCAAACAGTTATACAAATACATTTATCAAATTTAATTGGATTGTATAATTAGATGTTTAATGTGGTTGACGTAAAAACAGTTTGACTCACTCCATTCTTTAGTTACTACCAACTATTTATAGCAAATTTTAATTGCAATTCATTTTTCTTTTCAAGCTGACACGAGTGGTCCAGCGCCTCCTCACATTGACGACAGTGGCACTCATGTCATTCTCAATGTGACCTTTACATTAAATTGCATTGCAAACATTGAAACTGGGACGATGTTATTCATGAATTGGACATTTCCAAATAAAGGCGTAAGTGAAGAATCACAAATCCATCAGATAGAAATCTGTAAATTTAAATTTATTAAATCTTTTTTTTAGGATGCTCGGATCATCGAAGGATCCACTTTAGCAGCTGACAGAACTAGCAATAATGGCTACGTGTTTCGAGAGGTCACTCGAAATTTGACTGTAACCGACGCCCAGTTGTCAGACCAAGGTGTTTATACGTGTACTTTGACGGACCATACGGGAAAGAAAAGCCAAAGAAGCAAACAAGTCAAAGTTTTCAGTAGGTTATTTAAATTATTTTAAATTTATTTTAATATTTATTTGAATTCCTTAAAACTTATATTTGTTATTTTTGTACTTTAGATAACACGTGTCATGTCAACCTAACCACAGATTTAATGGAAACTGTCAACATTTCGTCAAGCAGAGAAACAGAAGTTCGTTTTGTGATACGAATCGAAGCATTTCCAAGCCCGACAATAGTTTGGCAGAAAAACAGGGCCGATATAAAACAAGGCACAGGAGAGAAATACGTGGTTAACGTTACAAAAACCAACTCTACATTGCTCATCAAGAAACCAAACCGCTCAGACTCTGGCGAATACACAATAACAGCCACAGTTTGTGAAAAAATGAGACACATTTTAGTCAAATTGAACGTGTTAGGTATAACAAAATCAAACCGAACTAACTTTCTTTCAACTCACAATTCCTTTTATTCACAGAGGAACCGTCGGTTTATCTAGAAGAAGTGAAACATTTCTATCAAAGTAGTAAACACGAGAAACTTTCATGCATCGCACAAGGCAATCCCCGTCCCGTGATTCTATGGGAATTCAAATTATGTCCAAAAGCAACATGTCAATCAGTCTTTGTGCCCATCGAGCGCAATGGGAAAAATGGGGAAATTGCCAAAGACGTCGAAGATCCCGTCGATCCGGGAATAACTCGCAGTTCTCTCGTGTTAAAAGCCCAGAAATCTGGATATTATCGCTGTAAAGCTATAAATAGTCTCGGGCAAATAGGATATGCCACCATGCCTTTCATCGTGTCGGATTTTCTCGATGGTTTTGAAGTTCGTACGAGTAATAAAGAAGTCGTGGATAAATACTCGTATACTTTGAAATGCGGTGCGAATGTATTCAATTATTCGAAAGTTGAATGGTATTGGAAGCCGGATCGAGAGAACTATGGGGATAATCCCCTAACTCAGAACAAATCGACGATTTATGTTTTTAATGATGACACTCAATATTCGCACGGATTGACGTTGCGGTTTCAACCGATCCAGAAAAATCAAAGTGGAATTTATAAATGTATTACGTATAAATGGGGAAGTAATGAGAAAGTAGAAATATCGAAATTCCTGCAAGTTAAAGGTAATTTTATTCATTCTTTATTTTATTTTATATCAATCCTGGATCCCATTTTCCTTTTCCCAATGTCAGGGAAGCAGAGATTGGTCGCGCTCGACCCGATGCCTCTAGTTGTTTTCCCTGACTTTTGTTTAGTCTTCGGAGACTGCTCCAAGAACTCCGAGATCTAAATTTCTGTTTTTTAACTACGGTATATACAAACAATAGTCGCTGAGCAGTCTTTGTTGTAGGGAAAATGGCGGCTTCCAAGAGTACCATTTTCGGGTTTTGAGAAATCCCAGTTTCGGTTTTTCACATTTTTTCACCAAATTTTCAGGGATTTTTATGGATTTCTGAGATTTGAAAGATTTAAGTTAACGGATTTGGAATTTTCTTGGGACTTTTGAATCCCATCAACGAGATTTTGATTAATGTCGGACTGGACTCTGCTCGATTGCCGCCATGTCATTCTGCGTCGTTCGAGATCTCAGATCTCTCAGAAGTTGCTATGGTCATGTGACCTGAGTTCTCCGATAGCAGTTCGCAGAAGACTAAACGATAAGAACCCTTTATGAACGTGCATGGAGAAAGAAAGCGAAATGCCATTTCGGTGTGTATGTGCCACCAGTTTGGTAAATCGAAACTGACATCATTTTGGAGAAACCGAAAGTCGAAAATTCAAGATGGCGGTACTTTGGCCCATGTTCACCTCTTTACTCTCGAGTATTTTACATTTAGCTTATGCGTTTGTTGCGATTGCAATTTGGATTTCTGTTTACACGCTCCGATTTCACTGTTATACCTCTGCCACTATGGGTTATGGTCAGATCAGCGATAGGCCGGTCCCATAAATATAAATTTTGTCTTTAACTTTCAGCAGGGTGCGCATGTCCCTTAACCGAGCTTACTGTATGTAGGGCTTGAATGTTACATTATACATTATACATATTTTATGTTTTAATTTTCTATTTTTGCTAACTAGATATAGTGAAACCAACATTTATGGACGGAACAAACTTGAACGGTTCAGTCATCCCAGTCGACTTGGACACATCGCTTCAATTGACTTGTATTCCATCAGGATTGCCAACACCTTCGATAAATTGGTGGAAAAATGGGTTGCGACTAAACCACACTTCAATGACGTACTTAGACCTTTCGAAGGATGGAACTCGATTAAACATCAAACGAGTCAGAGACGAAGACAGTGGAACATACACTTGCAACGCCTTTAACTTAGGTGGCTTGATAACGACAAACATCACGATCGACGTCATAGGTGGCGCTGTCCTCTCGTCCACTCAAAGAGACATCAATTCTTGGAGTATTGGCATCATCATTGGAATTGTACTCATAAGCACAGCGATAATATTTTTGAGTGCAATTTTAATTAAAAAACTTATTAATGAAAGAGTGAGTCACAAAACCAAAGAAAAATTGATTTGAAATTAATATTTATTGTTCAATGATTTTTTAATGACAGCAAGAACGTCGTGAATTGGAGATGATCAGTCAGATGTTATTCGAACAAGGCGATCTCAACAGTTATAATCCCGATTTGCCCTTCGATGACCAGGTCGAGTTACTTCCGTATGATAAAAGATGGGAATTTCCAAAGGAGAGACTCAAACTAGGAAAAACTCTTGGCCAAGGATATTTTGGAAGGGTTTTGAAGGGTGAAGCCATTGGTTTACAAGATGGGGAAGTGTCGACGACAGTGGCTGTTAAAATGCTTAAACGTAAGTTTTTAGCTTCACTGCATTACCGTAAACCTGGGGTACTTTTCAACTCATTTTTTTTTTTTAACATTTATTGTTATAACTTTTTGGTAGCACGCATAAAATTGTAAAATTTACAGGTAAAAAATTTCTTCTGCATGTGCTTAATACCTTATACGAAATAATTCTAAGAAACTAATAATTAAGAACTTTTTTTTCCTGCTAACAATAATGTGTAAAATTGTTGCAAACTATTTTCAAAACACACATCTGACGTTAAATGGCATATTCTCAAAACAATTATCATTAATTATGGTGGCAAATATATGGACTCAAACCTTTCCCCCATTTTTGTCCAAAGTGACCTTGCTGTCCAATGTACTCTCAGTTTATGGTATTACTTGTTATTCCAGATTCTTATTTAATTTGACTATTTCATAGAAAGAGCTGACTTGAATCAAAAGAAGGCTCTGATGCAGGAGCTGAAGGTGATGATTCATTTAGGAAGGCATTTGAATGTGGTCAATTTGTTGGGAGCTGTGACTAAGAATATCAGGAATGGTATAAATGGAAGAATTTTATTTTGTTGAATGTATTTTTATTTGTTGATTGTTTTGTAGGAGAACTGTTGGTTATTGTTGAATATTGCCGGTTTGGGAACCTGCGTCATTTCCTTTTAACACATCAGAAAAATTTTGTTAATCAAATTAATCCGTTGACTGGAAAGTTGAATCCGCGATTCAGCAATATGTTTGATCCAGACGAAACCATCGATACTGATAAAGCTACTTCGACAGCCAGTGCTTCTTTTGGGTAAATTGAATAATGTTATACTTCTTTCATAAGATTTCAATATGCTAAAAATTACTGTTTGGCTGATTGCTGTTTTTTATTTTTTTAAAACATTTATTGCATGTAAGCTTATACAGGATGAAGCAAAAATCCTCTAAAATGATTACCGGTTATAATAGTACCTACCTATAAAATTATTTTTGGGATAAAACTTTTGCCTCTGCCTGTAACTTATGTTACATTATTTACAGCATATTCTATTGCATGTTGCATGCCTACAAATAACTCACATTTTGCTTTCTTTGTTTCTTTTATCGTTTAATTTAGCAACACTAGACCCCTGCATTATGCAGATTTAAAATTTTCTTGTAGCCACTACAATAACTTTAATTTTGCATCGGACTGCGACGTCACCGCCCTCACAGACACCAGTCTTCTGAGTGCAACTCCGAGCCCAATGTGCACAGGCACGACAGCAACTGGCGAGTCGGATTATCTGACTTGTTTAAAACACGACACCAAAGGAAGACCATTGAGCACATGCGATTTGCTGTGTTTTTCATTTCAAGTTGCCAGAGGAATGGAATATCTTGCATCCAGAAAAGTATTTCACAATTATTTTTGACCAATGAATCGATAAATTAACAAAATATTTTCATTATTTCAGTTTGTACATAGAGATTTGGCTGCAAGGAATATTCTACTGGCTGAAAACAATGTGGTGAAGATATGTGACTTTGGTTTGGCCAAAGATCTCTACAACTATTCCAATTACAAAAAGAAAGGAAATGTGAGTCAATCAAATTTATTACAACATAAGTCATTCATTAATGAATTATTTATTTATTTTAAAGGGACCTCTACCAATAAAATGGATGGCTTTAGAGTCAATAAGAGATAAAGTCTTTTCAGCGAGTAGTGATGTGTGAGTAAACATTGAAGCTCTTTTTCTATGATTTGCACAAAATACTGTAAAGAAACTGTTTTTTGGGTTCTTTTATCAACCTGTGACAAAGGCAAATTTTTTAAAACCAAGTTAAATTACAGTTATTAATTAAATATTTGTCTAAGGGGAAAAACCACGAAAGATGAAAAAAACCTTTAAATTTTTATATGACGAATTTAAGCCTAGTTTTCAAGGGTCGACTGGAGACCAAAAAGGCCCAAGTTTTGACTTTTCAGTCAGGGGGTTTGGGATTCGGATAGGTGCGCTTTTGCAATGCCCAATCCTGAATTACTCACTGATGGTTAGTACGGGCCAAGTGTAACACTTGGATGGAAGGATTTGAGTCCGTTGTTTAGTCAAAACATATATTATATCCAAAAATGCGAATACAGAAGTGGGGATCATGTTGTCGGTTTGAAGTTGAGACAAAAACTACTTTATATAATGACCTAGGAACGAGAGTATAAAAAGAATGCTGTGTCGAGCGAGGGAGACGACAATAGGAAAAATCACGTACACCCTGTGATTTGTGATTTCGAAATCATGGAAATCACAAATCATGAAAATCACAAGAAATCGCATGAAAATCACAAGAAATCGCATGAAATTACAAGAAATTATGGAAATCATGCAAAATGGGGGGACAACAATAGGAGAAATCACGTACACCCTGTGGTTTTGTGATTTCAAAATCACAGAAATCATGGAAATCATAATAAATCATGGAAATCACAGAAATTATGGAAATCACAATAAATCATGGAAATCATGGAAATCACAATAAATCATGGAAATCATGGAAATCACAATAAATCATGGAAATCATGGAAATTACAATAAATCATGGAAATCACAATAAATCATGGAAATCATGGAAATCACAATAAATCATGGAAATCACAGAAATCATGGAAATCACTGAAATCACAAGAAATTATGGAAATCACAATAGGAGAAATCACGTACACCCTGTGATTTGTGATTTCGAAATCACAGAAATCACGGAAATTATCTCATGATTTCCATGATTTCAAATCTCGTACGCCATTTTATCGAATGTCGTCCCCCTCGGTGTCGAGGCTATACCAGAAGATTCGCTGAGCACGTGGGCGCCATCTGTTATTGACAGAATGCAGCAGACTGTCACACAAGCGACGCTTGTGAGCCTCGGTCCCAATTCTTGATAAAGCATGCTCCTCTACCTCCAGTCACTTCAGGCTCCTGTGGACCGACTTAACGATAGGGGTACGGAACGCCATTTTTATCATTACCCTAACTTACTAAAACTCAGATGTTGTTGATCTTGGCTTTGCTATAATGTGGTTTGTGCTTCACTGTAAAACAGTTTCTGAGTTGCCATGAAACAGTTTGCGTCGCTCAGCATTTTCATGTGGGAACAGTTGGCAATTATCAAAACCTGAAAAAATCACCACAACATTATGGTCATTCAGTAATGTGACACTTTACATTCTTTCTTCAGATGGTCTTTTGGAATTGTCTTATGGGAATTCTTTACTTTGGGAGGCAATCCTTATCCAGGCATCGAAATAGATGAAGAGTTTTACAAGAAATTGAAGAGTGGTTACAGAATGGAATATCCAGAATATGCCAGTGCAGACATGTAAGAAATAAAAAATCAATCTATGTATAACAAAAACTCCAACAACTTTACTCTCTTCAGATACCAAATCATGCAAGATTGCTGGCATGCAGATCCAAAGACCAGACCAACGTTCACAGAACTCGTAGAAAGACTGGGAAATCAACTGGAAAGCAGCATTCGTAAAGTACGTATGTTCACCTTACAAACTTTCATCATTTAAATGTCATATTACAACATTTTTTGCAGTATTACATCGATTTAAACAACCCTTACATAGTCATGAGTGAATCTAGCAACAACAACAATGATTATTTAGCAATGGACGACACGGAAACACCAAATTACGTCAATTTGAATGACCCATTTTACGTCAACGAAAGCGCAATTGGACGTCTCGATAGCACCGGCAGTGAATACTTAAGCATGAGAAACCCGCGGTTGTTTAAAAGCCAGAATGAAGACAACGATTTTGAATTAAAATCAGTGCCCAGTGCCTTAAATTCAAAGAAAATCGATTCGGGACCATTGGAGGACCCCTGGGTATTGCAGACAAACGAGAATTCGACTCCGTCAGAAGAAAATGACTATTTGTACATGGGAAATGGTGGATTGGAACTGACTAAAAAGCCGAGTTCTGATTCAGCGACGTCGGATTCGTCGAGTGGATTTCATTCCGACTTCGCAGATAACTCGGCTCCTCCATCGTATAACTTAGTCGTCAATTCACCTGATGAGTATTCTGTGTAAGCTGAGAAATAAACTACGTACCATACCCAAACTAGTCAATACTGAGTGAAGTGTTGGATGCAAGTCGTTATACTGACCAAATGAATAAACCCTTTTATTTTGCTTTATAAACTTACTTACCGGTACCTGTTTGTTATACCTCGTATCAGAAGTAAATAAACACCTTGAAGTAGGCAACTTGCCTTGATTTCTATTGTTCGTTCCATAAGCCTATACGTAGTGACTTAAACTCTTATGTATGTACATAAGCCCGTACGGTCACATATCAGAACTTTGAATAATACTACGTACTGTATAAGTGCAATAATTTCACGAATTACTATATGCTTTTCATTTATGAATACAATTTTTATAAAATATTATTAAGTTTTCATGTATTGTACGTACCTGTAATTTATGAATAATTTTTATTTTTACAGTTTTGTAAATAAAATGATTCAGAATAGATAATAAATTCAATATACAGTACGTATAGATCAAGGGAAAGTCTCTTTTCTTCCTCCATGGATGCTATCATGCACATAATCAAATGCTACCAAAGTAAAGGTCTTTAAGCCAGTGTTTTGCTGCTAACTTGTGCACAAGTTCATTCCTGTTTTTTTTTTTTTTTAAATAATTCCATAGTAAGGACATGAAGTAAAAACATTTTTAGACTAATCTTTGGGTGCTCTGCAACTTTCCAATTGGAACTTATACTCTATCTGTAACGGTTTAAAAGATAGAAAACGTTTGACCTTGAAATCAAGGTCAGAGATCAAATCTGAGTGACTCATTGAATTGGGCCACACCCCCTTTCATATATGTTCAATCAAACAGATTTTGTTTACCTGTGTCAATTTGGAAAATATTTGAGAAGAACCAGACTTTCTGTTCATTGAGGGAATTAATTTTCACATTTTATTTATTTATTTATTTATTTATTTTATTTATTTACGCCAAACACGGAAATCCGACAGATTTTTCTAATAAATCTAATTTATTCTCACATATTTCCTCATTAATACTCAACACCAAAACCCAAATAGAATTAATCGATATTTCCTCCCACAATAAGTGAATTGTAGGAAATTTCATTCCGATTCAATAAACTGTACAATATGATAAACAAAAAGGCGAGAAAAATAATAAAACAATCACAATAAACAAATGACGATCATTTGCAATTGATAACATGATTCATTATTAACCGCCCCTATTATATCATCATGCCTGATAATCCTAATCGATCATGATTTCTGTGTGGCGAAATTAATCTATGAATCAACCCAGTAAAAAAAAATTCTCATTTTGGTGCTTGTGTGCTTGAAAACACGAGATGTTACGTTACACGAAATTGGGGGATTGAGATCGATTTTGGGAGAAACTGGTTGTATTTTTTTTCTATCGTATCATCTTATTTCATCGGGTTTTATTTAATAATTAAATTGCGTGATTCACTTACCAGTCGTTAACAGTCCGGGTAATGAGATGAAAATGGCGACAGGGGTTAGTTATAATTTTTAACCATCACATACATGCTTCGTCTGCAGAAGAAAGCGTCGACCCTTCTTTTGATGCTGTTGCGGTCGTTTCGTGACGTCAGGCCCACACCAACATATTGTGTGCGCATGCGCAGCAGTTCATTAATATGAAGTGTAGAATCCACGGACCTCCACACTTCAGTGAGAGAATCACAGAATGAGGAGAGGGCAGAGAGGGAGAGACTGCAACGCCATGCACTGCACTAGCGCCTCTAGTGGCTTAATTGTAATTGAGTAAAAATGTAAACAAATTATGTCATGGAATCATTCAGACAGAATTTTGTGATGGAATAATGTATCATAAGGCTTGAAAGGTATTTAAAGATTATTTAATCATGTTAATTTGCATGTTATTTGCAGGTGACAAGATATTGATTTTGTTTACATAAAAAATTGGTAGGAAATTAAATGTTAAATCTGAATATATTTTATTAGGTTTAAGTGGACAGATATATTGTATAGTATGTGAGAAGGAAGGGAAAACATTCATCAGAAATACACTAGTCTGCTTTGCTTTGGGTTTTTGAGCTTTTTGGTAATGAATTTTTTTGTATGGATTTTTTAATTGTAAAAATTGGAAAAAATAAGTCAATCATTTTTTGACATTTTCATTAAATTTCAAAGCTGTATGAAATGTAGAAGTGTTTCAAAAAAATTCCTAAAGTCAAGTCATTTTACTCCAAACAGTAGTTTGGGCTGTGCTTATTGCAAGGCAAAGGGGGAAGGTAGGCTGTGATTTCATTCAGGCAAGTGACAACTGGATGACCAAGGTCTTCCATCATTCAATACTGTGGAAATGAAACATTGGGATATGATTGTTTTACATGAAATATCATATTTTTAAAATTAAAATGATTTTTTTTACTAGTGTTGAGTTATTTTTTTGAGTAAAAAAAATCAATAAAAGAAATATTTTAAAAAGTTTTCAAAAATAAAGGGGAAAGGAAGATTATTCATTTTAGTTTAGTCTTCATGATTGTTACTTTGACCCAAAGTGGGTAAATGTATTTGCCTAGCTGCACTTCTTGAAATAAAGTTGGCACTGCTGATATAATAACCCTTTTTTCCTTTTGTTATTTAGGTGTCAACAAGGATTAAAGTTCATCAGTGTCCATGTTGCAATGTGATCCAGTGGTTGGTTTCAACAGAATTAAAGATACTGCTTTTAGAGATATTAAATAAATCTTTGCATGGAAAAATTTCTTCTCGTCTTTCAATTATTGGGCTGTGTATGAAGCAATGGCATCCATTTTTCCTTTAAGTACGGTACTAGTGCATTTAAACAATTTTAATGTGATAAATCTGATAATAAATTGATTTTTTTTAAAATTTACCTTCTGTAACAGGTTAAATGTGATGCATGCACAAAATAGTAGTAGTATATGGCTTAAGGTCATATGGGACCTGTCAAGCAAAAATTAACAAAACTTATGAAGGCAGATACTGTAACAAAACACTAACCCATGTCAAGTCACAACTATTGTCTATTGTGTAGGGATGACTCAGTCGATGCCAGTGGAAAGAAGCTAAAAGACACTACTGGCACAACCAAAATGAATAAACAAACCAAATAACCTCCCAAGGAATGGGAAAACGTACACAGAAAGGGTTCCATGTGGTTAAGAGTTTTCATGCATTTTGTTTTATCCAAACCATAAAGCCACTGTTTTTAAAAGCAGTTTTTGAGGATTTTTTGGTGGCTCTCTGGGACTGATTTGAATGCCTTTGGAGATTTTGGTTTTGTTTTTGGGTACTTATATCTATCATCCATGCAATTCTTGCTTAAATATTTTAAATTTTATAATATGACTTGCAAACTACTCCTGTTTAACTTAGTGCATGTGGAAAATCGGATGAAAAACTGTTGAGGTGCAAAACCAAACAAAACTGCCCATAACCTCCCATTAATCACTCAAAAATACTTTTAACCCAAAACCCCCTTAATCACTAAAACCCGTCCAAAACACATCAAAAATATGCAAACTACTCTCACTGGAAAATCGCCATTATCTGTACTGAGTATTCGAACTGAAAAACTTCAGTTTCTAAACACGCAGTTTTCCCAAAACACTACATGTAGTCCCTTGGGCTTTAATCAGGAAAAAACAGATCTCAACAGACCTCCAAGAGAGAAGGAATGCCAAAGCCCATCTTCACAAGATAGGAGGAGCTTGTGACGAACCTGGCTTGAATCCAATTAATTTAAATAAAACTAAACTAATCTAAGTATACGTGAAATAAAAACAAGTGTACTGTATGTTATCAAAACAACATGTTGAGTAACATTTATTCATACACAAGGGGACAGCTATAAATGGTCTACTTTACAAATAATTGGTACAATCAAGTAAATTAATTAAAATTAACCTGACACACAAACAGGTTGAACAAATCCATGTAGAATACAAACAGCGAAAGACTAAAAGAGTAAACCTGACCTTAAAGTTAATGCACTATTACATCTAAATAAGATAAATTATAATATCAAAATCATACATTAAATTTATTTTTAGAATTAAACTAAGCCAGAGTGAAGGCTCTTGCAACTCTTTCAGTATGACACACTCAGAGAAAAAATGACTAACTGTACTCAATTCTGTGGCAAATTACAACCTATTTTGTAGAGTAAAGGTACTCAAATTAGTGGCAAAATACAACCATTTCACAACCTTTTTTTTCTGAGTGCACGATTGAGCAGAAAGGCTTGAATGATTGCTGTTTGTCCAGAGCAAAGTTATCGAAACCACCAAGTATTGAGGAATTATAGCACAATTTTATCAAAAGCATAATCAGATCAGAACATAAGTTCAGTTTAGCATTGTGAAAGGGATTTCAGCCCTTTTTATAACTTTTTGGTGATTGACACATTCAATAATCAATGGGATTACAGGATTAAGATGATCAGTTGATCACATCATCATAATCCAATTAGATTTGAATAAACAAATTGTTTCTTTATTTGGAGCTACCATTAATCCCTCCTAAAAATTAAAAATTGATCCATATGTGCAATAATAGACTGATGTGCCAATCATGCTTTTTCTATAGTTCATTTTTGTATTCTTGGACTCAAACTTGTAATTTCGACCTTTTATTGACCACCACTGGTTACTTTATTTAGCTTAAATTTTATTATTTAATTTAATTTTATGCAATTTTATGCCCAAAATGCAATTTGGGCAATTTATTCTTTTACTGTAGAAATTAGGACAGATGATGACATCATCCTCCCAATATTGTACCATTGGATGTATATTCAACAATAGATTTCCTGACTCCAACTTCCATGTTCTAGCAAACAATGCTATAACATGATTCTTTGTATTCCAACTTCTGTCTTGGAAGTGAAATTTTTAATTAAATCTATGAAACCTTAGAAATTTATGGTATGTTTTCATGCAAACATTTATTTGTTTTCATAAATAAATATTTTCTATTACTTCTAGGAACTTTATTTTAATTAAAATACATTTTATTTTGTATAGATTTCCATCTGTTCAAATATGGGCTGAATTTATCATCCCTTAGTTTGTTGCTTCATCGTCAGATGGCGTGACAGATCAACTACAGCCACTGACTACAGCTTTTGCCCTTGGGGGCAACTTTAACTTGCTTTAACTCCTCCTTTAATCTTTTAATACGCTCTTATTCCTCTTATCCCCAAAAATAATAAAACTCATTGCAACTCATCAATATTGGAACTCTCGAAGCGAACTCTGGTATGAACTTCCACACCCACTCTTCAGTATCTGTGTCATACGCACGGTGTAAGAAGATAAACTGAAACCACCCTCATCAAAGAGACTTCAGAAAAACAAAATTATAAAATTACAAAATCAAAAAATGCAATAAAATTTGAAATCGGGGACAAAATCGGGGACAAAGTTAGCCGGGGACAGAGGTCTTGTTTCGGGGATTGTCCCGGGGACGTATGGTCACCTTATATGAACAACTTTCCTTCAACAAATGGGTGATTTTAACTGAAGAAAAGTATTAAAAATCGTCCGTTTGCAAACGGACGATTTTCTTCAAACAGGAAATATCCTTTTCACCCCTTCAAAAACTCAAAAAAAAATACATATGAAAAATATCTTTAATCTTTTTCAAATTAAAACAATTTTACCTTTTTTCTAAACTTTACATTTTACACATCAACAACCAAAA
Organism: Geophilus flavus; assembly: GCA_034695885.1. NCBI lineage: Eukaryota > Metazoa > Arthropoda > Chilopoda > Geophilomorpha > Geophilidae > Geophilus > Geophilus flavus. Next base: position 13,464 of record JAQFZO010001178.1, read on the forward strand.
AAAAAAAAATACAAAAAAAAATTTAAAACAAATTTTTCCAATTTTTAAAAAAATCATCGATTATCTTTCAAAGAAAGATCACAAGTGACAAAACTAAAATACTCTGTCTCAGTTTCACTATTTTCAATCATCTCCAACCTATCAGTCTCGGGATAATACAAAATAAATTTCGACAAACATCTTTTATCAACAAAAATAATAAACATTTCCTCGCAATTCATCAACAACGGCACCCGACATTTAAAATTAGGCAAAACCTTCTCGACCCAATCCATCGTTATCGTATCATAAAAATACAACTGTCTATCATTAACAATAAAATACAACCTCCCCTTACACTCCGTCGTACACAAACACTTACACTTGATCGACTTCACATTATAACTTTCATGAAACGATTTTTCAAACTCCCAATCATTTTTGGCAAAATTATACTTATAAATAACCGACGGAAACGCCGCGTGGAAAAACAATTGTCCATTGGTCGCTAGCAAATTACTCCACCCGGAAGCGACGTTTTTATTGGTCGCCAGGGTCTTCCAGCAACACGACTGCGTGTTAAACTGCGCGATGGATTCGTACGACCAGACATAAATGAACCATCCGTCGGAAATCGCCGCTATGCGGCTCTGGAACTTGACCGGTGGTCCGATGTAGGTCCGTCCGGTGTCCTCGTTGTAGGCGAGGAATGTTTTGTTGCTTGAAATGGCGAAAAAGAATTGTTGACCGCTGAAATCGGTGATTGGGTACCAGTTGCTGGTGACGTTGGACGATAAGGGTATCGTGCGTTCTTTGCTCCATGCTTTGTCGCTCACTGAGTAGATGCGGCACGACATTTCTGAGATTTCGTTGCTCATTTGGCAGTAGAAGTGGACTTGCATGCCTTGTTGATGCTCGATGTCGCGAGAGGGCACCAGGTCGAAGGAGACGAGGGAGGAGGAGTTGGCGTTGGAGAGTGTTTTTGATGGGGTTCCGAAGACGGTTGATGAGCGGAAGCTGGAGAGGGTCGAGTTGGGACTTGGTGGTGGTGGGCATGTTATCTTGCTAATTGTGCTGCATTTGATTGATGATCGGGTTTCGTTCACGCCGGAATTCCCTAAGGATGAAAATGTATCATTAGGATTGAACTAACAAGTGTCCGTGATAATTCCACGGAAATATTTTAAATTTTTATATATCATAATTTTAATTTAAAACATAAAACTCCTGTGTTGTACACATTTGGGTGGTGTACAGTATCCGTGCCCCTTATGTGTAACCCAAGTCCGTGGTGTTTCAGGTACCGCTTCTGTACCCGTGCAGTGTATGTGGTGTATCTGTGCCCTTGGAAAATACCTTCCTGCTGCAGAAATTAGGTTGAAAATGATGTTTTGCAGCTGAAATCGGGTCCAAAATTCCGTAATTTGTTAAAATCGAGTCAAAATGGCGTAATTTCGTTTGGATCGAGTCGAAAATGGCGCAATTAGATTAAAACGCGTCGACCAATCTGCATCCGTGCCGCAATTCATTTCACAATGTTGTTTTATGCGTGCAAAGCGAAAATGTTTTGTTGGAATTCTCATAAAGAGGGAGAAAAATGAGGGTAGAGGCATGAGGTACGAGCTCGAGCAGCCGTTTGGGCGAAAGTGAGTGTGAATATCCTCATGCTCTCACTTGGATCTAGGACCCAATATACAATGTATATTGGGTCCTAGCTTGGATCACGCTGTAGTTGAATCGATTTGTGTATATCAACGACATCAAAGTGCACATCAACCCAATGGAGATAACCAATCAACAAGCAAAAAAGGAATCTAATAACGGTAAAACGGACTAAAATAACACAATGCGGTACATAAAAAGGAATAAAACTTGTGTGTAAATTTATTAAATGCCATGCCTATATGTTTTGGCCCCGAATTAAGTATTTATTTTCATTTATCGATGGAGGTAATTCTTTGAATTTTTTAGCACCGGTAGAAAGAATTCGGTGGTTTTGGGGGTAAAATGTAGAAAAAAAATTTGATAGTACCGGTAATTTCTTAAAATATACATACAAACATACAATAGATTTTTTAAATTTTTTAAGATATTATATTATCGAATTCCGGTTCATCCTTACCCGAGACAATGCCCCCGCCGGCGATGCTTCCGAGACCACCTACCATCGATGCTGTTCTCCCGAGACCACCGGCCATCGATGCGGTGCGCACGGAGAGATTAGTCTTCGACCCCGGCTGGCTAAGTCCATGAGAGCTGAAAGTACACGTCGTAGTCGACGACCCATCTATAGGTATAGTCCCATTCTTAAACGTAGCTTGCGCTGGATCCGTGCATGTAACCCCAATGGGAATAGTATACGAAATAGCCTTCGCCGACGTCAGATACATTGTCAACTCCGGCGACGATTTAACATAAACATCAGTATTCAACAAATCAACGATGCAATCCACCGAAAAAACCAATGCATCCAAATTATTCAAAATCGTAATAACCTGCTCCCGGTCTACCTGCGGGTTTTTCTTCGCCCACTCAATCACCAACAACAGCAATTCATCTCCGACACACATCGATTCCGACGTACAATTAATAAAATACGTAATTTCCTCCGCAGACATCCACGATATTTTGTCACCTTTCAGCAATTCGGGCAAATGTTCAATAATAAAAGCCTTTGCGCAGTTTCCTGCGCGTGTTTGGTTGTGTTTGATGCAGATGTGCCACAGTTGGATGCAATTTTCGATGGATAAGAGACCCAGGAAGAGAGTCATGCAGTACGTGATCATGATTTTGTCTTTGACTAAGTGCGCGGCTTCCAGAACGTTCATGATTTCGTCTCCGCTGTTGAACTTGTTGGGCGCGTCGCCGTAGAGGGTGCTGATGATGGTCGACATGGCTTTGACGGGAATGTGGTCGAAATTGAGGGTTACCGAGGTGTTTTGCAGCTGGTTGTTGACGAAAAGGTGGTAGAAAAACGCGTTGCTGGCCATGAGGACGCATCTGTGTGCGTGGATCATGCCGTCTTTGCAGATGATCTTCACGTCGGTGAGGATTTGGTTCTCACGCATTTCGATCAGGTTCATTGAGGCGACGTGTAAACGGTCTTGGTTTAGTTTTTCGTCCATCGTACTTATAATTTTGGTCATAATTTTGAGGTTTGGTTTGGATGGGTGTTTGGTTTTTTGTGTGGTTGAGTGAAAGGCCTGTAGGTGATTGTTGATCAATTTGGTAGGGTTGTCGGTTGGCACTAGAGGGAGGTGGGTGGATGTATGTAGTGCCATTTTACATCGCTAGAGGTGGATAATAAATGATTCATGAATCATAAATTATTTATTTTTTTAAATTTCTGTGATTTCTGTTTGAATTTTATCTAAAATGGCGAGTTTCACCAAGTTGAACTGGAAATTGGAAAAATTCATAAAATTAACCACAATGCAACGAAAAGTGCAGAAATTTGCAAAAACTCAATAGGGTGTCGCCAAAATTCACAGAAATCCATCAGAAATTTTTCATAAATCACCAAATATATGTTCCTAAATACTGTACAGTATTAAGACCAACTAAATATGAATGCACTTTTAAAAAGCAACAAAATATGCAATTATATGCAATTTAAAATTAAAATTTTTCAATCGCACAGACTGTAATTTGTTGAGAAATGGTCATGAAATGAGTGCAATAGGCACCAAAAAAAAAACGATATGCATTATTTGCATGATCTTCCGTGCCCTATTTATGATTAGGGCACGGAAGTTCATGCTTTTAAAAACTTAAAAATATGCATGCAAATATGCTCTGAAAACTAAAGAAATATGCTGTTAAATATGCTATTAAAATTT
>JAQFZO010001179.1:0-17279 GCA_034695885.1 Geophilus flavus
CTCCTTTTTATTTGTTGATTTCCTATTGGCCGTCTTAGCGCCGCCACCTAACGTCTCTTTTTTGTAAACTACAATTCTTTGATTACAACCGGTATTAAAACACTATCTTCAATTGTCAAACAGACAACACGTGTCTTTTTTTCCCCGGCAGTGCAAAACCCAAAGTAATTCTGATTTACAGCCTCCTGTTAATCCGCAAAAAACACAGAGCAAGAAAAAAATGCCATTGGCAAAGAAATCAGTGAAATCGTTGGAAGAAACATGCTACGCTAAAATAACACGCGACTACGCCACCGTCAAACTACGATTACGGTTCCTTCCCGACTCTTTGATCAACGAAATTTATAAACGCAAAGACCAAATCGCTTGCAAACGCCAAAATTTCGACATAGACACGTTCCTCAATAGTGGGACGACGGTTTTGAAAATAGATTATTGGTTCCTTCGTGGCGTCGTGACCCGGAACGATTTGTTAGGCCGCATAGGCGATGTTTGCAAAAACTTGTCCAGTTTGGACTTTTCTGACATCGCCATGTCGGTTCCGTCATTGGCCAATTTATTGATCGTCCGCCTGCCCAACATTCGGTCCCTCGAGTTGCGCTTAAGCAATGGGCGCACAGACGATCTCCTGGCGACGATAGGAACTCGTTGCCGCCGATTGCAACTACTCCGCCTGATACACGGCGACAAAGTCACCGAGTGGGGAATTGGCAAGTTATGCGAAAACGGTGACATGCAAATCGAACGTTTGAAATTTCAACAGATAACGGGACAAGCATGTTTGGCCGTTTTTCACAATTTGCCTAAATTAAAACGATTCGATTCACTCTACAATATTCTCGAGGAAGTCCAACGTCACATAGAAGCGACCGGCTCTTCACCGACTTACGGGCTGGAGGAACTGGCTTTGTCCGACCATGATCTCCATAACGTAAGGTTTGACGTGGGAATAGTGTTTCCACGCTTGCAAACCTTGGAAATAAAGATACGGGCGGAAGGATCTTTTTGGGGCGCTCATCATTTGATCGATCAACATACACGAAATGGGATGAAATTGTTGACCAATCTTCAATTGAAGGGTGCCGATCGAATCGATTTGCCCCGCATCGCTTCTCTTTGCCCGCTTTTGGAGTCGTTGAAGCTCGATGAATGTGACTATGTGTTCGTTAATTTTTATGGCGGCAACAACACGTTTGCAAGTTTGAAAGAATTAGAGTTGCATCGAGTCGATTACATCGATTCAGTCAAATGCTTGAGGCTGTTTGAAAATACGCCTCACTTGCAGAAACTGAAGCTTGTCTTTTGTCTTAACTTTGCCATAAACCACACGTTTCGTGACAACAATTTGCTGCAAGAACTGACTCATTTAGAACTTAATCGTTGTAATAAAGTGGGTACTGGCGAGTCTTTATTTAGTTTGGTCAAATCTTCTGTTCCATTAAACACGCTAATCGTGAAAAATTGTAAAAACGTTCATACTCATCTGTTTAAGGAGATAGAAAAGTATGTTATCCTAAACAATTTGGAATTGTCCATAACTTTTTCTAATAATTCTGAGTATTATTTGTAATATGTTATTTTTTTTGTTACGAAATAAAATAAACAAAAAACCTGAACTGGTTTTCTGGCTTTATAATTGTTTTGCATGAGAAAATATGTGAATCGGTCTAGTGAAATTGAATTTTATGAAAAAGTAAACAAATAATTTAAGACTGTACTGCAATTAAGAGAAAGTTACAAAATGAACCGAATAAATTGATTTTAGACCAGTTTTCATACCAAATATTAATTGAACACTTGTTTGAACCAATTATCGTGTTTGAGCCATTTAATTACGTGTACTGTACTATAATTATTCCAGTTCCTTCGAATATAACTCGAACATCGGTAGAGTTCAGTGCTTAGTTCATAATAACTTATAATTTAGTTACAGAAATGTCTAGCTGTTTGTATAAGCAGAGTGGCGCAGTGGAAATGTGCTGGGCCCATAACCCAGAGGTCGATTGAACAAAACTACCGGTATTCTCTGCTAGTGAACTTTACCCCATTGGTTATATCATAACAGGGGGGTTATGACCTTACCTTTTCAAATATTCATCTCTTATATTTCATACATTTTTATTTTACTAATTTATTTATTTGCAGTATAATTCTCTGTATAATAAAGGGGGAGAATTACCGGTATGATACTATGTTACGTTCTAGCAGTGGTCTGCCTTATTTTCAAATTGTCAGTGGGGTATCATACTTCTCACCGTTTATTTACTTCTGGTTCAATTTACAAAACAAAACAAAAAATCGATCGGAATTCGGCCCTCTCAAAATCGGAATTGCAGCGCTTCAAAAATTCAAGCAGTTAGATGAACCACTTCCGGTACACACAAAAAAATAAAGGTGTAATTAAGGAGTTGTTTTACACCTTGCGTCCTGTGGCATACACCTTTAAAGGTGTAAAACGTATTTCCCAGAGTTTACACCTTTAAAGGTGTTATTGTACATCCTTTTATGGGTGTAGTTACGATTTTAAGTGTATAATAACTCCTATAAAAGGGTGTATAGCATTATTTTACACCTGTAAAGGTGTATGCCACAGGAACACTTTTTGTTCTTTGTGTGTAATAACGATCTTGAGAAAATCGATTAAATTGGGGAAGTCGAACAAAAGAGCAAGAAATATCTTTTAATTATATTTTGAAAAGACATAATACGATGTAAAATCGATTTAAAACGAAAATAAACTTTGAGAAAATCGATTAAATAGGAGAAATCGAACAAAGATCGACCAAAACAGCAACAAATATGGTGTAATTATTTTTTAAAAAGTCAAAATATGACATGAAATCGATTTAATTGCAAACAAAGGACAAAAACGGACCACAATATGTCAAAATAAAATTTAAAAAAAAAAACAATCCAAGTAAATTATAGCTTTAAAATATCGAGAAAAAGTCGAAAAAGTATTATATAGAATCAAAAAATCGATACAAAATCGTTTAAAACAAATAAAAACTTTGAGAAAGTTAATTAATTTGGAAAAATCGAACAAAAATCATCCAAAACAGCAAGAATTATCGAGTAAATACATTTTAAAAAAGTCAAAATACGATTTAAAAGAAAAATCCTTGAAGAAAAAAAACAAGAACGGAAAATAATTTATAGGTTCAAAGAAATCGATTTAAAATCGTTTACAACAAATAAAAACCTTGAAAAATCATTTGAATTAGAGAAAAAAAAATTGAAGATAAAAAAAAAATCGCTAAAAAAAAAAATCGGTCTATGACTACGGTATTCAAAACAAAAATTCCCGGAAGAAAGATTAAATTAGCAAAACCAACAAAAAATCGACTGACACAACACAACACAACATAACACAACAAGAAAAACAAAATAATTACTCTAAAAAATCCAAAAAAAACCAAGAAAATCGCTAAGAAAAATCGCAAAAATATCGATATTCCAAAATCACTCTAACAACCCATCAAGAAAAAAAAATCCCCAAACTCCACGCATTATTTAATAAAATCAAAACCCTAAAAAAAACATCAAAAAATTCATTCAGCGCGCGCGTAATCCTCAGCTGAAGTGAGAGATGGTGAGAGGCTGAAAGCAACTTCCGGTGACCAGGAGGGATGATATGTAAGGAGGGAACCGCGCACTGGGGCGGTGGTGTGGTGTTCCCACAGCAGTGGCAACACAAGAGGGAGAAGGGTAGCTCAACCAGCAAACGCGCGCTCTGATTGGCATGTTTATCTGGACCTTCTCTAATTTTATCATGCCGACTCACAGTCCCACTCTTCCCCGCCCATCGTTTCATTAACATAGAAACACACGAGGAGACGCACGAGACGCACACACACTTCACTCCCAACTCTCGACACGCGATGATCCCCATCAAATACGAGCCCGGTTCCCCCGATCTCCACTCCCCGACATCCTCACACGGTTCCTCGGACATTTTACTCCACGACACCCTGTGTCTAGACCCGACCGACATGGACAGTGACCGCCGGTTACACCGTAAGAGAAAATATCAATCGATTCAAGGGGGAAACAACAAACGTCTCGACAAGTGTCCGATTGGTGTGATGGACAGCATGGCGATTGCGGGGTCGAGTAAAAACAAGAAAAGGATTCCACAGAGTTTCGAGGACGTGCAGAACCAACGCGTGTTGGCTAACGTGAGGGAGAGGCAACGGACGCAGAGTTTGAACGACGCTTTTTCGTCGTTGCGTAAGATCATTCCAACTTTGCCCAGTGATAAGTTGTCGAAAATACAAACTTTGAAACTCGCGTCGAGATACATCGATTTCTTGTACCAAGTGTTGCGCAGTGATGAACATGACAACAAACTGGCCAGCAGCTGCAGCTATGTGGCCCATGAGAGACTCAGTTATGCGTTTTCCGTTTGGAGGATGGAGGGTGCGTGGTCGGGACACTGATCGTGGTTGGTGATGGAGTCGCACCTGTTTCCAGGTCACATTTTTTCTTTTTGTATTTAATTTTTTTAATTTAAAAATTTTTTTGTTGTTGAGATTAACACCTGATCAATAATGATCTCTCGGATTTTTTAATTCGAGATTTGCGAGCCGGAAAAGTGCAATTATTAATTAAGTAGTTTTTTTTTTTAATGTTCGTGTTATTATTATTGGGAGAATGAGAATATATTTGTGTATTTATTGGATAAGATTGTTTAAGTTATGTTTATTATCATAAATGTAGCTTTTTTTTTTTAGTGATTCTTGTACATTTATTTCATCTATTTTAATTATTATTATTATATTGATATCAAATAAAAGTATAATGTATGATATATGATTAATTTAATGCATTAAAATGTTTAATTTTATGAATTTGCTGAGTTGGTTTTATGAATTTAATTTTTAATTTTTTAAATTTATTGAATTTTCTTGTAACCAAAGAATCCAACCCCAGTTTAAAAAATGTCTGGAGATTTTTCTGTAATTTTTATAGACCAGTTTAGGTATTATCTGCAATTTTTTGATGAAAACTACTGAAAATATGCAGAAAACTGGAAAATTATCTTTTTGAAGTCACCTAGAAACTTTTCAAAAACTTTTTAATAGTTATTTGCAGCAGAAAATTTTCAATTTTTCAGAAATTAAGTTTTTTTTTTTTTTTTGATCAATTTTATTTTTTATTTTTTGAAAAAGATATTTCTTATAATCAAAGGATCCAACCCTGGTTTAAAAAATGTCTGGAGATTTTCTGTAATTTTTATAAACCAATTTGTGTATTATCTGCAATTTTTGATAAAAACTACTGAAAATCTACAAAACAAAATGTTTTTTGAAGTCACCCAAAAATCATTTAAAAAAATTTACAGATTTTTAATCTTCAATTTTATCAACAAATAAATTGTTAAGTTTTTTTAGGATAAAATACTTCAAAGCAAAATGTCTTCAAAAAGTGGCCAAAAACCCTGTAGATTAACTTTTTTGCCAAGAAAGGAACATTTTAGGTTTTGAAATCATGTTCAGTGCGTTCATAAATTACGGTTTAATATCTGCTGCGAGACTCTATGAAATTCCTCCATTGGAGATGGTTTTCTGGGCTTCTACGAACTCCGCTCTAGTAAGAGGTTCGCAGTCAAAAACAGCTTTTCTGTGACTTGAATATAAAAAGCTCAAAATCATGGTCTAAAGTCTTCAAAATAATGTCATGACATGAAATAAATTTATTCTTAGACTCTCAATCATCAATGAGACTCAGTTGTGAGTGTTGAAGACATTCCAGAAGCATGTAAACCACAAATTACAAGATGATTTCAATGATATCACGCAAGGACTTCCTAAAAAAAGAAAAAACCAAACTATTTGACTCATGAAGTATTTTCCACTTTTCCACCAGAAAACCTATTTTTACATCACACTTACCAAACCATTTAAAAATTTGTTGCAAAATAAAACAAAAATAAATATCAATATAAAAAAAAAAATATTTTTGACGGCTGCGTGAAAGAAGAGATGAATAGGTACCGGCTGGCCAAGAAGCGTCCAAAATGATTAAGAAAAATATGAAGTGAAAGGTCGGCACCAATGGTTACTAAATGGAGGGGCAAAAGAGAGAAAAAAATGAAATCAGAAATAGAAGTGCACCTGCGTTCATAATAACGAAATGCCTTGAAATATAAACAAGGAAAAAAGTATGTATAATTGAGAAACACGTCTCTATTCATACCCAAGAGACGCGCAAGAACGGAAGTCGTGCTTTTTTTCATAAACAAACCGTCAAAACTGCAGCTGCGGGTTACCAAATTAAGAAAAACTATTTTATAAACTCTAAGAAATGGAAATTCATATATACAGAATCATATAAAATATTTGCTTTTGCGACTAAATTTTAATTATTTAAACACAAATTTTTATTTATTAATTATTTAGATATACGGTACGTACTGTATATCTAAAGAATTTCCATACGTCTCGTTCTTCATTGAAATCTTTAGCGATTACCGTACGTACGTACATGAGTGAGACTTTGTATCAACTGCACTGCGATGGTGTAGTAACCAAGACTTTACAAATGGCACTGGATCCCACTTTTTTTTAGCATTTACGGCTAGACAGTATCGAATTTTACAGCAACTCAGTATTGCCGAAACATCGATATCGGTACCAATTGATTTGCAGTTTGTTTGATCGATCGAATTACACGTACAATTAATTTTGACCGTAACCTGCAGATAAATTAGGCCATGCTTAGAAACCCGTAATTTATGTACCGTATGCTTACGGTATGTATTATTTTAACTATAATTCAACAATACAGTCCATTTTTCCATTTTTAAGAGTACGGTACGGTAGTTAAAAACAATTCTAAAATCACAGTGAATGCAACAAGTTTTGTAGGAAGTTTAAGATAATGCCGATTCGTTTGAAAGTCATATATATTTTGATAAATGGTGTTTATAGGTCGTTCTCTGACGCTAATTACATTCCTAGATAGGGCAAAATGAGATTTATTCCCATCACTGTTATTCGATCGTCATTTTCCCCTCGCGATGGATGACCCCTATCCATAGTGGAAGATGAGCATCTTTCAAGTTACCCTACTCGTCTCACTTCATCAAACTACGTGGCCTTGAGACGTATTATGATTTCAGAGGTCTTTCGAGTGCTATTTGTGTTTGAAGTTGCTAACAAAGTGATTTTCTTAATGTCTGTGTGTGTGTGTAAATAAATTTTACTTTATACAGACGGGCCAGACTCTTTTACACAATCTATTTTTATGATTGTCCTTTGGCCTATAGACAAGCCAGACAGACAGACCAGGTATAAAGACTTAGCTGGTAGAGAAAGTGTGTGCAAACTTTTTCTCTACACTGTTAAAATGGAAATTCAGCTTTTGATGCATAATCAAATTAAAATTTAAACACAAGCTACATTGCAGGAAATTTTTAAGCGGGATTTTTGAATTGTTTTTCTATGCTAGGATTCGAATGATTGTTTGTTGAATGATAGTTGTTTGAATTGTTTGTTGAAAAAATACTCGATCATATCAAACTGGGCTTAATTGCTGCTTTGAATCATGGCCTATAATTCAACAATTAAGCCAATTATGTTTTAAAAACAATTAAAGAATCAAAGTAAAAATTTCTTAGCTCGCGTTTTTGCATCAGCGTCACTGTGCACGTCTCTGACGTGCTGTGCGTCCAAGTTGAAATTTTTCAACTCGCGACGCGTGCGTCAAAAAGCACAAACACATGCTATTTGGAGTCCGATGCATAACAGTGTCACATGTAACGCGTGCGTACAGGCACAATGCGTGTATCGCGCCAAAAATATATCTTTAATTATTCAAAATTCTACAAAAAATTATTCGTATTCATTAAAAATTAAGAAATAAAAATCCGTTGCAACATACAGCTTTGAAAAAAATTATAAATTGGTATGTTTAATTTTGCAATATATCAAGTTGCATATAAAAAAATCGAAGCAACGCGTGGGTGGGCATTATGCAAGTATTTTACTACTGTACTGCTGTAGCCTGTAATCCAACATTTTGCTCGGTCAGCCAGAAGATTTCATTAAAAAAATCATTTTTACATTTTTATTTTGACACGTAACTGATGTAGGAAAAAATTACAAAATATTTTACGATTTTGTCTCACTAAATATTTTTATAATTTTTTTTCAATATTTAATAAAGTCTGAAAGCCTTCACTGTAAATTTGTTTTGCCTAATATTATAGGACTAAAGTGACTAATATGTGTCAGCGTTTCTCTAGTCGTTTTAGTGGGTTTAATTGAAGAGTGACTAAAATTTAAATCAATGATTGCTAAACTTTTATTAAATTTAGCAACCATCGATTTAAATTTCATTCACTTTTCATTTAAACTCATCATCATTAAATTTAGCCATCATCGATATAAATTTTAGCCACTCTTCAATGAGACCCACTGAAACGACTGGAATACGGCGGCACTTTTTTAAGCATAAAATAAAGGCTTTGGAAGTTCTAATTTTTACCAAAGGTGTCTAAAACTTTTTTCAATTAAATACTTGGATTTACAGTGTTAATAAAATGCTTTATTTTGCTTTTTCTATACGTTATTCCTACTCTTTACGTAATAAAATTTATCTCGTTGTATAATCAGGACTGAAATTTCATTCAGAAACATATAAGACCTAATTTTCCGCCAAGAAACCGATGCCGAACAGAAGCTTCCTTCTTCTTTCCAATTATTACTCAGCTTCATCCTTCTCCCCTTCTCTTCGGGTCGTGAGCGAGGGGTCCGCAAGTCTCCTCGCTTACCAGCAAATGAGCTGCAATCAAACACCGCAACTTGGAGGCGACGCTAATTCGCAGTCCTTTTTTTTCATGACTCCCAAAAAGGTTCCATCTTCATAAATTTGTTTTTCACTACTCGCCACCTCCATTGACGACTTCATTTTACTTTTTAGTTTTTTTTACTCCCCTATAGAGTATACTCACTTCATTTTTCTTTCGTGAATAATAATAAATAAAAATAAGGGAAAAAGGGAAAAAAGGGGAAATGAAAAATATTCCCAAATGAATTATTTTGCTGCGATAAAAAGGAAGTTAACTTTAAAGGCTATTTTTAAATCGAACGATGAAAGATGGCTGCAGACACAACTATTTTTTTATAAACTTCTTGCATTTTTTATCAGTGAAAAATATATATTTGTTTTAGAATTAATTAATTAAAGTTTAAATTTTAGTTTTTTGATATGTTTGCACCTTTCTCTTGCAATAATTCAAGTGTTTTGTGATGGTATTGTTTGTTTATGGTTGAAAATGTTACAAAAAAATAAAGATTTTAAGGTTTTAGGGCTGAATCAATGTGAATTTTGTTGTGCAATGAACATTTCAACATGCATGACATGATAATAATGCTAAATGACATTTCTAACGTCGAAATGAAGAAATTCAAAAGTTGAAAAGGTTATTTATGGGGATTTGACCACTTTTAAAGAATTTTTGCAGGTTTTTTGATGGTGTACCATTCCAACTAAAAAATCTGCAGATTTTTTGCAATAAAAACCTCAAATAGTCTGCAAAAATTCTGTAATTATTTGGCGACTTTTTTTTTTTAAAAAACCATATAATTTTTGTAAAACTTTTGCATATTGTTTGAAAATTATTAACCATGCAGGCAAAATCTGCAAAATTTCTGCTGAATTTAATTGTATCTGCAATTGTTTGCAAAAATCTAAATTTTTTTTAGTAGAGTTAAGAATTTATGCAAAAATTGAAAAATATGCAAAATTTTCACAAAAACTATATAGAATTTTTAAAAAAGTGGCCAAATAACTACAGAATTTTTGCAGATTGTTTTTTAGTGCTTAGAAATAACTAAAAACCTATAGATTTTTTTTAAAAAAAAATTTAGTGCCTATATAAAAATCTTGAAAAAAATTTTTCTTTAATTTTCATCAAAATAATCAAATAATAAGCAAATATGCCTAAAACCAGACTCTTCAGCCTAAAACGTCCCATTTCAGTTACTATAATAAACTAATCAAACCCAAAACCCCATTTCCAGCCACCAGAACTCGAAACAACAAGTTTAATCTTCAAAACTCCATCTACCATTTTTTTCACAAGCTTCTAGTTTTGCGCAGGATTCCATTTCATGCAATGCGATCCACCAGCACCAGCCCAACTCCCTCTACCAATAAAAAAAAACTCCAGTAGTAAGTAAGTAACTTGGATCCAATCCAGAATTTCCTTCACTTCACTCGCATTCACTCAACTGACATTTTCCTACATACGTCCTGTACGGACACCAACATTGACTGATGCTCTTCTCTTGACCAGAGCAACAGTGTTATGTTCTAATGAGTGACGTGGGGTCATCTCGCGCCCTTATTAAGACCAGCACTTGCGTCCACCAGAGCACCTGCACGTCTGACGTCAAAGAAACTGAAGTTTTCTATAATTAGAATTTCCTACAACACCGAATCGAGTCAATAATAAAGCAAAATTTAATTCGCCAGTTGTTTTTATTTATTGCGGATGCGATTTTATTCACAACTCAAGTCACACACTGGATATAATTAAATCTAGCTAAATTTCTCACACTTTTTTTGGGTTTTGTAGAGAAAAAAACTTGTTATGAGGTTATCTAATAAGCCACGAAGCCGGTGGGCTCGAAAGGATGCGAGTATGATGGTGGTGGGCTCGGTAGAGATGTGACAACTCGTTCCTAGAATTCGATGTGACGGTAATGAGGGAAAGCTGTGAGGTCTAACTTCGCAAATCGCAGGAGTAAAAAAGATAAAAAGTTTGGTTTGTTGAGATTCTTGGAAGAAATGTTAAGAGAGTTTGACAGTGGAGGATATGTTGGAAATTTGGAGCCTTGGAGGTAAGTTGAATTCAGTTGTTTTTGTTTTTTTTGGTGGTGAAATAAATTTTTTTGTATTGAAATGGATGATAGAGAATACAAGTTTTATTATGTAATTAAAAAAATAGCATATGGTAATTTTTTATGTATAGTTATGTGATATTTATGTTTGTTTTGAGATCAACATGTCTTGTGTGTTAAGTTTATTAATTGGATGATAATTGTGTTTTAACTTGTTATTTTTAGACTTAGTGTAATTAGAACTTTTTCTCATAATTAAATTAGAATAATATGTCTGTTACTTACTTATTTTATTTTTGATTTTAAGATGTTAAAAATAGAGAACTTTAATTAAAATTTTAGTTTATTCCGTAAAATTCTTTCTGGAAATAGACAATTGGACAACAGTATAAAGAAACAGAATTCTGTGTCTAGAAGAATTAGCTTATTAGAGTAATTGGTAAAGATGTAAACAGCAAAGAAAACCACAAAGTCTACAAAGTTAAAACTTAAATGTCAGCTGGGGAAGTCTGAAATGTTCCAATTCACGTCAATTGATGGCGCCACTACACAAAGAGATGTTAAAATGGAGTCACCTAATTTGAAATACTTGAACTCTTTAATTATTGCAGACAATTTAAATAAATAAAAATAAATTTACATTTAAATTTAAATTTAAAATTAAATTAAACAATAATGTGAGAAACAAAATTATTTTACTTTAGTTATAACTTACACACTAGAGCTTTTTGGCCAGTAAAACTTGGAAATACTTGTATGCTAAAAGTTCATTGAAGAAGTAATCTATCTATCAAAATTCAATATACAGTATTTGCATTTATATACTATACAGTACATGTTTACTTTGTGTATGTAATGTATGTACATTGCACAAAAAATTAGTAAGAAAAAATAATTGGTTGTAATTCTTTGCAGTGATGCCTCAAAGAAACTCTCCATCTGGTGAGAAAAGTTTAAACGACAATATGTTGTTTACAATTGTCACTACAATACAAGTACGTAAACTTGACATCATCACAGTTACCGTATAGTTTCTTGGCTGGTATTGATCTTTGCTGTAACATAATTGTTCTAATTCATATTTGATGCAAAAACCAACAAATTTTACTTGCTGTCATGACAAAGTGATTTCTGAATGTTTGTTTGCATCACTATAATCTCTATGGAGATCAGTGGTTTGCATTTTGAAAGAGGCAACGAAGAGCGAGACTAAGGGCAACTATGCGGCCAAGCAGCGCCATCTAGTGTCGGAAATGAGAGGTCAATTGCCTGAGCTCTGAGCATTGAATTAATGATCTCTCAGGTAATTAGGGTTTGTCTAGTAGTGACTTCTAGTAGCATATATGACTCATATTTTAACTTTAAATTACAAAAAAAATTCTAGAAATGAAGCTCAAATTATAAAATTAATAGACCAGCAATAGGACAGTAGATCTAAACCTGGAGGAACTATAAAAAATACAGTATTCTAATATTTTATTTCTGGGATATCAGTACCATTTTCACAATAAGCTACTAATAATTTTGCCAAACAACAAAACAAACAACCCAAAGCCATCAACCTTGGAATCTTAAAAGAGTTTTCCACATTTGATAACCTGTTTGCTGTCAATGCACATAAAACATCTTCATTTCGCCCATGACAACACATCAAAATGGTACCACCTATCGACGACAGCCACTCACCTTGAAATCATGAGCTAAGATCTTTATTTCGCATCCATGTTGAGTAAAGTTGTTTGGTTACTTCATACAAATTAACTATTTTTACTACGGTACTTGAATTTTGTCTTTCTCTGTGCGTTGCAGTTTGGTGATGTTGCGCAACTTTGGATTCCGCAACTTACCAAGTGTATTGCAGCTAAGTAAAAGTTGAATGCTGAAAGTTTATTTTTACGACGTTGTTTGCCCTCCTTGCAAATACATACGTAATAAATGTGTTTTAAAAAATCGTACACTCGATAATGAAATTGTGTCAGCAAGGTATTGTCTGCATAGCGGGAACAGCATGCGTCATAATAGGAGGAATAATTTGTATAATTTTACCTTCAATTATCCGTGATAAAATAGAGGCAGTAAGTAAAATTTTAGATAACTTATAACTTCACGACAAAACAGATTTACTAACAAGTAAGTTGTTCCTGAATCCCATTGAACATGTTTATGTAAGCTAGATTTTAGATGTTGTTGTCACTCGAATGTAATGTAATGGAATGGAATGTTATAAGGAATATTGGGAATTACTTGTACTGTATATGGGGAATTATATTTACCGTATTTTAGTAGCCTCTGGCAACATAGTTTGTGTGTGCTTTGACGAATACATTAGTCCAAGGTTAGCAAAAACTTGACTTGACAGCAGATTTCTTAGTAAATAGAAACAAAATAAAGCACTAATTTCTGTGCAGCATTTACCCCTTATTGCGTCTTTCATAGTTTGACAATTCTATCTAAACTAAAGTATGAAGTACTTACAAACCATCTCAAAACGACGCCTATAGTGACGGTTCCTTTCCCAACCACTAAAAACTCGTTAAATTCCCAAGAAATCTAAAAATCCTACAACAAAATCTTTTAAAATCATACAGAAAATCAGTTTATGGACAGAAAAATCTTTTCTCTACCCCATGCTGCCCAAGCTCTAACCAAGTAGTTCAACTTTCTATCATTAGGGACAAAGATCATGCTATACTAACTCAGATGCAGGTTTCCAGTTCCACCCACTGCAATAACCCTCTCTTGCCACAAAAAACCAAGGCATGTATAGAACCAATTGGCAAAAATCCAATTGTTTCCAATTGGTGAAATTGAATATGAATTTCAGACATTTCCAATTGGCATCCGCATCCCACCTAAGCTTATATTGGAACCAATTGGTTCCAATTGGTAAAGTAAAATCACTGCTGTCAAATTACCAATTCATATTAATTGGAACCATTCCATTTTAATATGGAACCAATTCATGTTCAATTGGAACTCTATTGGAAACAAAGTGGATGAGTGATAATAAAACCAAACCAGAAATGGAACCAAATGGAGACACTATTGGATTCTATTGGTTTTTTGTAGAAAGATTTGTACAAACCAGCTTTTCTTTCTCGCAAGGATGGAACTCTGACCCCTTAGTCAGAATTTGTCAGAATTTGAATTATTTTATTTCAGTCATTCAATTTGGTCAACGGTACAGAGCTCTATTCAGACTGGGTTCAAAACCCAATTCCAATTTACTTCGACATCTACTTATTCAATGTCACTAACCCCCAAGACATTTTATCTAACAAAAGCAAACCAATACTTCAAGAACTAGGACCCTTCTCTTACAGGTATGTAAAAATATCAATTCAAACATTTGCAAAACTGCTATAACCATATTCATATGCATATGCATGAAAACAGTGAACATAGGAAAAAAATTCACATCAAATTTAATGATGATGAAGGAACAGTCACTTACAAAGACCTCATATGGTTTAATTTTCTACCAAATAAAACCAAGATATCATTGAAGGACAATGTGACAATGCTGAACATACCATTTTCAGTAAAATGAGTGAATTATTTTTGTACAACATACACTAAAACTGGAATTTACAGACAATGGCCATGATGATGTCAAAAGAAAAACTAGGATTTATGGAAAAAGTATTTTTACCACCAATGATAAAAATATACAATGTAACACCATTCATCACTAAAACTATGGATGCAATTTTGCACGGTTATCAGGATGAATTCATGATGTTTCTTGCAGCTAAGTCAGGGAGAAGTATTTTACCTAATGGAACCTTTGGAATAATTTATGAGGTAATGCATGCTTGTACCATTTTTTGAAGACAATTCTCACTAAAATTTACATTTCTTTCATTAGAAGAATATGAGCTACCATGAAATGACAGTTTTTACTGGAAAGAAAGACCCCAAAAAGTTTCTACAGATTCACAAATGGGAAAATTTGAGGTACCATAATGAATGTTTTTTAACTAGTCATTTCAATCATTGACGGGTTATGTTTTAGTACACTCAATAATTGGGAGTCTGAATATTGTAATATGATCAATGGATCTGGTAAAAGTTAGAGAAATTTACTAGCTGCTAACTGAATTTAATGAGAAAATTACTGTATTCTATACATCTGTAGATGGAAGTGCATTTAAAACTTTTCTTACACCTGAAGACAAACTGTATGTGTTTTATGGTGAAATGTGCAGGTAAAGTAAATTACAATACTCAATAATAATTAAGAATAACAACTGTCTGTGTCTTTTTCAAGGTCTTTTTACTTGGAATATGAGGAAGAACAATATGTTCATGGGATTAGAGTATTCAGGTACACTTTTCCTGAAAAAGTAATGCAACCAGCCAGTATGGTGCCTAATAATAAGTGCTTTTGTAAATTAAAACCTTGCTTGAAACGTGGAACGTTTGATATTTCTCCTTGCAATAAAGGTACTACTGATCAATATCCAAGTAGCATAATGGTGGTGACACACTTGGCATGAGATCAGCATGATGGCTTTGCACAATGTACTGCACATGCCCAGACAAATCGTGCTACAGGGCCAAGTACTTTTTGAGAAAGTAGTTGCTGTGAGAAATATATTGATTTGATCACCGCCAATCAAATGTTGTAAACAAACAAAATGGCATCACAGTGGCAGAAGTGTTTGGAGGAAATTGTACACCATCCTGAGTTGTTCGACAAGCAGAACAAGGATGGAAGGAAAACTCAACTGTGGCTAGATATTGCAGCCAACCCAATGCAAACAAGTCGTCTTAATAATGATCATTATGTTAGTCCGAGAATAGACGTCCGCAACGTCGTAATTATGGCTGAAGTGTCACAGATATTGATGTTTTTTGGACGTCAATTTTATGATGGACGTAATAAAAATATGGTGCAAACGTCGTTTTAGGACGTTCACTGTCGGATATTTTGTGGACGTCATTCTTAGTTTTACCGGCTAGTTCAAAAAATGACGTCCAGAGAACATCTGAAGTCCTGACGTAATGTTGACGTCTCTGATGCTTAGTTCACACTTGAACCATTTTTCAGAAAGTCATGATTGATCGGTTATGTCTGGCAAAATTGCAACAAAAATCAAGGTATTAGAGGCAGATTTGAGATTTTGTGACGTCTCCTTCGTCACATTTGAACCGCTTTTCTAAATGACCAGCCCACTTTGAGAAACATTACTATTCACACTTAAACCACTTTTCTACATCTTTAAACAAAATGGCGGATTGTCTACAGCTCAAAGTTTAGAAGTCTCTTCTATAATTTTAAGCTGAAGAAGATCTGACATCTTTAAACAAAATCTTCTACAACTTAAGTTATAGAAATCTCTTCTACAAGTTAATGTTATAGAAGAGACCTTGGGTATATTCCTGCTTAATTTTTGGATTTATGATTTTTTTGTTTGTTTTTTCCAATTTGGTGTTTCATTCCCTCGCCAGAGTAACTGTTGAATACCTTTTAAGCCTTATATTTGTCTGTTTTCTTTTCACTTGGCATTGACTGGTTTGTTTTAACATAATGGGGACAAATGATTCTTCCTTTTTTATTTTTTTGTTTCCATTGTTGATTTGGGTTTTTTCGGAAGTTCTTTCGTCTCATTGCAGTGTCAATATGATCAAAAAATGAAATGTTTGAGCTGCCGCAATTTTTCTTCTTGAAAACTGTCTTTCCAATGCACGTCCATAAGAATGCTGAACTTTTCTTTGGCAAAAATGAGAATGCCAAACTTTTCTTCGCCAAAAATGAGAATGCCCAACTTTTCTTCGGCAAATATGAGAATGCCTAACTTTTCTTCGGCAAAAATGAGAATGCCCAACATTTCTTCAAAATTTTACAAAGACTCGGTGCGCCACCACCAACTCGGTGGTGATAAACCGAACTAAAAATTTAAACAAATGATTCAAAAATGAGAGAAATAAAATAAATAAATTATACAATAAATTAAAACATAAAATGAAATCATAAAATCAAATACGAGAACTTAAACGTGACAATATTTTCAAGCCCTACTTCTGTTTAGTTCTCTCCATCAGTAGGCGTCAAGTGGCTGTTTGGCCCTAATGCTAACTGGGCTTACTGGTTATCTTTTTCTCTTCTTTTGTTGCAACTCTTGCAATCTATTCGACCATTTGTCAATCCTTTAGTAGTGTTTGTCTTGTTTCAGCTTTAATGTTTGCTTTCTGGGGGTTGTTTCTGGGAGATTGTTCCCAGTCTTGTGGAGATTGCAGGAAATGAATTATTAGATAAGTCGTCTGCCGGGAGACTTTCTGTTTATCCTATCTGGATGTGTTTCCAATTTTGCCAGACATAACCGATCAATCATGACTTTCTGAAAAGGTGGTTCAAGTGTGAACTAAGCATCATACATATTGAGGCAAAAGAGAAACTCTTGTGAAAACAATCCTCTCAAGCCG
>JAQFZO010001180.1:0-17272 GCA_034695885.1 Geophilus flavus
TAATTTTTTGCGCGCTTATTTCAATAAAGTGAACTAATACAGCGATTTTTCGCCACAGAGACGCCATTATTTCAACTAAAACAGAATCTTTGCATTGAAAAAACCCTATTCAGTTTAAATAATAGCAATCTGAGTAGCAAAAATCGCTATTTAGCAGTAGTGCAGCAAAAAATAGCTGAAAATTTCAAAAACTCGCGTACTCCATGAGCCCAAATCGGTAATTGTGCCACACAGGAAACGTATATCTTTGGTAGTGCAGTTTTTACAATAACATCTGCAATAATGCATCCAAAATTGTGCCAAATTCAAATTTCAATTCAGACAGACTCATGTGCTGCAAATGCACCTCACAAAACAAAACAAAAACCATAAAAAAATCAAAACGAGCTAAAATCAACGCCGAAAACACCCGAGAAGTTGAGAACCGAAGACTTCACCCACTCCCACTCCATTCTCAGTCTCCACAAGCCCTAACCAGGCCGTCACTCATCTCTCGACTTCGTAACTGCAAACTTTCCTGACAAGTGGACATCGTATCAAAAACCAGAACCAGCCATTTTACCACGAGCGCCGGCCACACCCAATTAACGTCACTTTGATGCCTCCTTTTGTTTCTTATCCGCGACGCTGTCACCCGATTGTGAAGTGGGAGGAGAAGAAAAAAATACAAATCATCCTCAATAACGAGAAAACTTCGCACATCGCAACCAACCTGAGCGCACACATCAAACGACTGACGCACTTCAACACCGCCTGTCAGCAAAAATTTGATCTAGTGCCTGATAACGACTCACATTGACACAAATAGCAGCAGCCAACGGTACCAAAAAAAAATTGAACACGCCTTTGATAACTATCTCCTCTTATAATAACCCTACAACCTCATTTTCTCTCACTCGAAGCGTGTCGAAAAAAAAAATAAAAAACTTTCCACTTTTACCCTGAATGAAGCACCGTGTCGAGTCGACCGACGCCGCCGTGAGAAGGAACATATTACGCAGCATATTTTGCCCTCTTCGGTTCGGTCGAAAGGAGGGGGACACGGCGATACCGGTCGATTAAATCGACCACAAACGCCAATGTACCCTTCAGATGCAAGTAAATATTCCCACAGCAATAGTCTCCTTCAGGCAACCGTGAATTTATTCCGGTGTAAAACTACAAAACACGAGTTGTTTATCATTTCCGAAGCCGGCGTAACGGATATCGTTGGTGTCAAAGTTATGGAAGCGTTATTTTCACCTTTAAGACGTCGAATCAATTAAGTTGGAGTGTGTTTTTTTTTTCTCTTTCTTTCGGCACCGTTGAGGCAATTTTCACGGGAAGAACGATGGGTTTACTAATGAAATACTTTCATAACTAAGTCACGGGAAAATAGAAAATAAAATTAGAGTTTTAGGGGAAAGGTGGTTTTTTTGGTTTTTGTGGGCCTTTTTGAGGATTTTTTGTGGGTTTTGGATGGGTTTTAAGGGGTTAGAGGGGTTTTTGGGTGATTTATGGGTGTTTTGGGTCAGTTTTGGATGGATTTGCATCCAATTTTCCATCTACACTGAGGCAAAGCAGCAGGGGAAAGAAATAGAGAACTGATTTATTCCTCTGACTTCATGATTAACAGAAACAACAGAACAATAAAGAAATAAACTTAGTACGGTAACTATAAACAATTATAATGAAAGTATGAATAACGTACGTATTTTGTATTTTGAAATAGTATTTTGTCCAGGCTTGACAACCCCCACGGTTTTTTATTAGCAACTGATGTTTATCCAATAGGTTTGTTAATAAATAAATAAATAAATAAATAAATAACTAAACAAACGTCAAACGTTTGGATATCAAGCCACGTAAACTGGGTCCTGATCGATAGTTTGACGTTAGCATGACAAATGGTTCGGCAGCACTGAATATCAAACAGCCAAGAGTCTCTCTTGTATCTATCGAATTGCTATCTGCAATGGGGTTCAGTCCGTCGGTATCCAGTATATTCGAGGTGATTAAGTGCCGCAACACACGTTGGATGTAATCGCTTAATCTGTCGTTTATTTTTGTTCCTTTTAGTCAAATTGAAGACAATAAGTGATTGCTCTTTTGCCGGTGATTATTTACTGTCGACTGCACTGTATAACACGGCCAACCATCTGGTCCGCCACCACCCCAACCACCCACCGATATTCGCGATAATTATTCCATGTTCGGGTGCAATTTAATACTTTTGATTTCATCATTGGACCGCTAGAATCACGGGGAATTACAAGCCGAGTCTTCAGCCAGCCACCAAACCATTTTGATGCAACATAATCGTTAGACCGACGAGTGATTTTAATGGAAAATCAAGCGAAAAAGATGAAATATTCCCAACTTTTCACTTAAAACGCATCCGGTAAACGACTTCGTCTCACATGACGGTCGTTTTGACCTTCGAGTTGTTAGAACATTGATTATTTTCCAAATCAAATCAAAGGAAGGTTGAATTTATTCAAAACCATAAACAACAAGTGACTTAACGCCCTCTCTTGTCGAACATATAATCACACAGTTTAACCCATCCATTAATAACAAGTATACACACAGTGGAAAACTCTTTCTCCCGAAATCATCCTCTCGACTTCTCCGATTTCACGTCTTCGTTCATGACTGACAACCGTCGACTCCCATCCTAACTCCTCCCTATTCTTTTATTTTAAAAAATGAACAACAAAATCCAGCAGCGTGATTTTCCATTACGAAATCAAGTGTCAATTATCCTTTAATGCTCCTGCATTCGGGTAATATTCGAAGCTACAGAGGTCATTCCCTTCAAACAAACGACGCTAATGGACTAAGTGTGTTAAGAAAGTAGTGATTACTCTAATTACAAGCACCGGGTATATGTAAAAAAGAAGAGAAAACTAAACAACAACCAGTCAAAAGACTCAACAAAGTACCGTATAAAAATCACGTATCCATTAGCAAAAAGAGTAAAAACTCAGCCATTCGATCGTTATCGACGTGGCAAAAAAAATACTAAACCCTAAACACGTTTTAAAAAACGTAAATAAAAAGGAAATTTCGTACAAAACTGCAAAAGGCAATTACAAATCGACAAAATCGTCGCGAGGACTAATTAGAGCGACATATTTCGTCGGCCTATTGTGCCCTGATCGTCGGTTAACTTCATTGACATGCACAAGTGCAATTAGAGGGCGGTTAACGTTTCATTCGCTCGATTCCAACTTCCAACGTGCCACGACGACGAAGGAGAGAGAAAAGAGGAAATGGCAGGCCACACCGATGGCACGCCATCTTCTCACACCCGTGACAAGAAACAAAATATCCGTTTAGAATTTTTCCCACCGACAAAAAAAACAAGAAAACAAGCGAAACTCGACTAAACCGATCGATTTCTTCTTTCATGCGACCAATTACGACCAATTTCCTACTTTGCTACAGGCCTACGGCACCCGACATTACGTCCGAATTGTCTTTTCCCCCCTTTCAGTTTTTAGAAAAGAAAAAAAAATTCTCTCAGCAATTTTCTAAAAGTTGAGTCGAGTTTAATCAACCTTTCCAAAGTCCTCGAATGAGACTCGTTTGGCTTATCAATTTGCCATCTCGAGATTGATTTCCGGTAATCGATACATTACGTGGGTGAAAAAATGCATTTTTAATTTTTGTAAAAATCAGGGATGAAACTTAATTCAATTTAAAGTGTGTTTAATTATGCAATAAATGATAAAATGAGTTATTTTCACCTAATTCTCAAAGTTTCAATACTTTGGAAAAGAAAAATCTTTGATCGGGTATTAAAATTCGAGCTTAAAACAAGTAATTCTCACGAAAAAGCACTCTGGCTCACGATCCCTTTCAAAAAAAAAAACGAAATGTTTTAATAATTCCCCTTATATACGAAATTTTGCATTAAATTCAATTTTTAATGACATACGCTACTTTTTCTTGGCAAAAAGAACAAAACTTTCTTCCCCAATCTCTGCAAAGCAAATTTCAAGTGGCGCCAGAAAACTTCGCAAAACTCTCCAAAACCCGTGTTTTTGCGCAGAGCAACTAAAATTACATTCTGCATTATACAACGACTCTACACAAATCCCTTTACTTATTTATTTTAATTCATTATTATTCCCTCCCTCCCTTTTATTTAAACAAAAAATTCTTAGACAAACAACATTTCAAACATGGCATAGCCTAACCCCCATATTGAATTTTTCCTTTTTCCATAGAGTGTGAGAGAGACATGCGGTGCAGCCTCGTCGTTAAGTCACTGCACACGCAAAGGCCAACATGGGGCGACCCGGCTGTCAATTGCGCACGCGTTCACCGACTACATCAGGCCGAGCTACCCACTGTCGACCAGTTCGATGGCCAGGGTTCAGCCCCCCAACATATCAAATCAACCACCCTGTACTTTGACAGCAATAACACGTTTACAACCAGACCTCTGTTCACATCGGCAAATGCCGTCTAACTTTTATTGCTGTCTCGGACAGGTGCATGCCAACTCATTTGTTTTTTTTTCTTTCTTCCTTTCCTTTATTACATTCTTTCACCTGTTTTTCGACTCGATCGCGGCTTCCAAACGAGCGACTTATACAGTGGGTCCGAGGTCCTTTTCAAACTCTCGAAAGAATCAATTTCCTTCGCTCTGCTTCTCCATCATCACCAGCTTTTCACGTTCAATTTGTTCCCAATTTTAAGCAATTTCGTCCTTTGCAGTTTGCAACAATTCTTTTCACGTCAACCATCGGTCAGTTGGGTTGTTGGACGGATCGGTCGGGTGGAAAAAATAAAAAGGAGAGTCAGAAACTCAGATGAGACGGGAGGGAGAAGGGAAAAAAATGGCCTCTCGTTCGGGCTTAGACCGCAATTGATTGCAGATCACTCGTTTTCGTGCTGGTGGTTTAGAAAAATCCGCCTCGAGCCTCACGTCTTTCTTCATCTTCAGACCGTCTTTGGCTCAAGCTGCCACAATGTCCGATAGGAGGCGCTGCTTCACTCCGCTTATCAGCCCCACGAGACGCCAATGCTCGGGGTCAATAGACGCGTCGTTGGTGCATGGTGAGACTCAATAGAAACAAATATGAACCCCCCCGAAGAAAGGAGCCTTTAACAAATAATAACGCTGCGAGTCAAATGTCAAGATAGCTTCACTTGACGGGAATTTCAATAAAAAGAAACCTTCGGCTTCCTTGTACAGAGTATCTTGCTGGAACGTAACCTCAAACTACAACCTGACTGATGTCTTTTATCGTCAAAGAATAATAAAAAAAAACAATAACGACAAAAATTGAAAATTCGTTTTAAATTTTAAAACGAAACGAGTTTTAAAAAACGACTTTTCGACCCCTTTTTCGTTTTCATTTTGCTGACAGGGATAAAACGGAAAATGGTAACGAAAAACGGAAATGCTCGTTTCCGTTTGACTAGGCACATTCAAAAACTATAGCACGACTCATAGAACGAAATTCTTTGCTTATTTTGGTCATGTGACTCGTGTTACACCTTGACTTAAGCATGCAAGACGAGAAAAATAACACAATCTGTCGGAACACGTTTCAAGCTTAGTCTTCGCGCTATTACATTACCGGTTTTTTTATACAAATATAGGCAGCCATCTTAAAAGCAATATATACTCTGTAGTTCGAGGAAAAGTAAGTTGTCGTTTTGTGTCAAAAAATACCCTTCTGACCTTTCTCAAAGTTTTTTTTTCCGGACAGCCAGTTTTGTTTACTGACGTGACTACAAACAAGATCAAAGTTGAGATTTCACGTATTCTCGAACTGAATCTTAACTCCGATCTCGTTTGTGGTAAAAATTTCCTGACACATCTCGTTAGCAATAGCATGAGTGCATTCAAACTCTTAAAACGAGTTTTTCTCGTTCACACTCACGCTCGTTTTTGGTGAACGCCGAAACGGAATGTTGAGACGACAGTCACCACATCATCTCTAAAAAAAACGCGTTTTCAGTGCATAAAACGCGTTTTATTCTCCCACTCGCGACTGCTCACATAGTAAAATTCATATTTTAGTATTTAAACATATGTGCAAACCTAAGCTCGTTCCAGTTTATTTGACGGATCGAACGACTCACGAGACGCATTCGACTCGAGTCGATATGCATGGGAAAAACGAATGTAAAAAGCAGACGATCAGACCTCCTTTTCCCAACCATTGGCTCAAAATCGGCTCCTCTTCAGTCTGCTTGGACGACTCCAAATCCTCACCATCTGCTTTATTCCTCCTATCTCGCTTTGAAGACTTCCCTATCAGCTCTTCAAACCAAACCAACAACACGCAGACACACACACACTACACCAACGAAGGAACGACGAATTTCATGGCATTCCTCGCGTGTAAAACTGCTCGGAGCGAACCAAAACGGATGCAATGTCTTATGTCACCATGCTATTTTCATTAAAAAACAACAGACACAGCCTGAAATTTCAATAAACCTCGCTCAAACTCGCAACAAACCACGACTGTCCTCCGTCCATCGATCCACATTTGTCTTTCAAAGTGTTTGCTTTGCTCTTTTTACGGATCAAGGCGCCCTCTTCCAACAAATCTGCCCCCTCAGCCTCATCCCCGGCTCTCCAGAAACCATCCTTCGGGCTATGATTTATTACACGATAACAATCTTGCCCAGTAATATTCTTAAGCCTCGTTTGTAACCGACACCGAACGCAACCGACAACAGACCAACAGCAGCAGCAGCAAACTCTGCACCGGCTGCCATTTAATCCACATTAGTTGGCAAATTATTTATGGACCGAGATTGCATTAAACACCGCAAAACGGCTGAAAAATGGCGGTTGTCGAGAAAATATTTTTACGACACGCACCAGTAGCAGCGAGACGGGGTTCTTTCCACCAAAACTCGCACGGAGATCAAAGCAATCAACAAGGGCCTATCTCGATCGCACTATGGGCAATAAAGGGTCAATTAGACAGCCATTTGTGCAGGACGTGTGCACAGGAAAGGGATGCAGTACAAAATTTTATTTTTATTACACAAGAACGCCTTTCCTTTTCTCCTTGCAACGCACCTCGTAAATATGGTAATGGCCTTTTAATACGAGACCAAACTCGACAAACCACTTTCGACTAAATAGGTATAAGTAAAAAATAAAAAAATTAAATAAAAAAAAAATTTACTCCCCGACTCTGGACTGTGTCCAGTAAGTATTGCTCCATTTATTTGAGTGACATTTCACGAGTGCAATTTTTTTCATTTTTTATCATCCCCCCAGCTTACATTCTCTTTCATTTCGCCCACCGACTGCTCTTATGATTTTTTTTTCTTTTCCTTTTATATCATCTTCTTCTCCTAGATGTTTTTTTTTCCTTCTTGATATTTCTTTGAAAGTGGACCCATGTTCCTTAATTAAATCCAACTCACCTAAGTTCTCCCCTCTCGTTCACTCTGCGTGAAATAAGATTTAAAAGAAAGAAGAAGAAAAAATGACTCGAGTCAGCAGCACTCGATGTTAGGAAAAAAAAGTGTCGGGAAAAGTTGAAAATTCTTTTCGTCTTCTAATGGTCAGTGGCGGTCGTTCGGTGGACGTCAATCGTGAGGGGAAAATAAAAATTTAATAAGCAAAGCAATTTTTCTAACCGAGTTTTGGGAATTTGTTGGGTGGGTTTCATCTCGGGGAAAATTGCTTTCGACTTGTGTCACGTGTTCTGTCTGTGTCTCGAACTCTTCACTTTAAATCTCGCTAATGCACCGAGATATCGAAATTAAAAAGGTTTTTTTTTTTGGTTGTCTCTTTTCTTCGTGAAGAAAAAGTACTTTTAATTCCGTGATGCATTTAAAGAAACAATTCACATTCGTAGTGACTAATTGCTCAGATTTAAATCTCGCTCGAGTGTTAAGAAATTGAAAAGAAAAATCTCATTGAATCGAAATTACTTATCGCGAAATGTCGCTAGAGGGTGCTTATAAAGAACACTTCCGGTTAGATTAATAGGAATAAAATTTTACGGTCTTTACGGGCGAGAAACCGCATGCAGATAGCAGATGTACAAACTGCAGGTGCTAATGGAATCCCGATGGTATACGTACGGTGGCCCATAGGTGCCGAGGAGTTTTGTATTCGGGTTTCAGGTCATGACCGATTCATTACATCATTGCAAAGAAAGATTACGATTGCTTACTCTCAAGCTACTGTACGCAACTGCAAGGATGCAGACGCAAGCTGCTAAATTTAACCGATCAGAAGACAGACAATAAACAACTTTCAAGTTGGATAAAATTAAACTAACGTGCAGATTTTTGTTGTCAATGGTCGAGAATCAGGTAATTTAAACAAAAACATGACTCCAGGTATGTACACAAAGCATGGGTGGAATAGTAAAGTCTTTATTCTGCTTACGAGAGTAGATCTACTCGAATCCTCATTGGCTAACGCTTGCATCATGCGATTTTCATTGCAATGTTTCTTGCGGTCCTTGCGTATGCGTGCTTATGGCTTGTGTGCACATTGTGTGCACAATCGACACCGGAAGAACGAAGTTGCGCACGACGATACCCGAAAAATTCTAACTTTTAAGTCCAAACATCTTGCCGTTGCATTGTTCTTGCATTTGTGCTTGTATTTTCATAAGTGTGAACGCAAATGTGAACCTAGCTTACATGCAAGTCCCTCGTTATCGTTTGTTTACATAGTTCGGACTCCTTAAAAGCTTTTTCACAAACCAAACCTTGAAACTTCACAAAGAACACAAGTTTCTCTTGCCACTGCATTTCTCACGAGTTGACATCCGAGAGCAAAAGTGCATGGACAACTGCAGAGCCAGCAATCCATTGAAAATTAACCTGTCAGTAACAAATTCTAGCAGGCAGGCAGTATCCACCTGCTGTGCTCTTTCACCTTTATTAATTATTTACAACTCTTCATGCAAAAGTTAAGAGCCATGAAAAATGTCACATTCGAATAAAAAGGAAGAAAAATCAGTCACGTGATGTGACCTAAATTAAATAAAATAATCCATTTCAAAATTTTCCCATCCAAGAAAAAAAAATAAATCGATTTTTCTAAAAAGGACATTATCTTTATCTCTTCTCACTTGACCAAATCCATCCTAATCTCCCTCTTTGCATTCACCAAACCCCAAAAAGAAAAAAAATTCAAGAAAAGTCTCCATAAAACCCTTAGTGCAACTCATCAATAAACACATTTCGCCAACGATTTCGACCCAAAACGACACTCCATTCACCATTAAGTGCATCGACATCATCACGTGTATAAAAACCAGCAAGAAACAAACAAAGAAGAAAAAATTGGCACAAAAGAAAATAAAAAATTTGATCTTTTGGTCGTTGGCATCGGAGAGAGAAAAAAACAGTAAAAACACGAACCGGAGGAGTTTACCGAAGGAAACAGCAAAGCGACTTATTCCAAACCCTCGTTACAACAAACCAATAAAATGCTCTTCACCTCACCTCATCTCGCACTCGAACGACAACTAAGGTTGAATATCTGCGGACGAAGGTAATTGAAGCGCGAAAATCCTCCATCCATCGACTCGCAGGCGCCACACTTGCAATATTAACTCTGGCTCGATCAACTCATCCTTAAACTCTGGGTGATTCAGGAAATATAAAAATTTTTCCACCATTTTACCCACATCTTTATGAATCTCCCACTTCACTCACACACGCGCATCTTACACGTCACGTAAAAAAAAAAATGAAAATATATATAAAAAAAATATTTTGCAGGTCCCTAGGGGAATAGGGAAAGTTAGATGGAAGTAAGCTAGTAGTCGAAGCAAAGGATGATGGGAGTGAGTGTGTGAGAGGAAAGTAGCGACCAAAAACCAATCTGGTGCATAATCCACGCTGGACGTGACCCAACGCACCACTGAACATGATTCATTTAAAGGGCTGTCTCAAAAGCGTGCCACAGGGCTCAATACTGTCGTCTTAGTGTCTACAGAGGCAACGGCAACCATCCGATCAGTGGCAAACGCCTTTTCTTTTCTTTTCTTTCCTCTGTTCGCTTTTCTCTCACTTCTCTCGCACTGATGAACAGCACGACACTCGTCGAATGAGACAAGAATTCTCCTCGGTGTAACATTGCCCAAATAGGTGGTCACTACTTATTAACGTCTTGCGGTCGAGAAAAGCGTCTCGTCAACCCGATTTGGACGACAATCTTCTCAATGATCTAAGCCGCCATGACAAAAACTCTTTTTTTCTATTGTTTTCTTCTTTTCTTTGGAGGAAATTGTTTCTTCTTCAGGTCAATCATAATATTCTTTGTTTTTATCGAAATTTTCATGTTTTTCAAAATTTCCAAGAAATAATTGGGAAAAAAATAAAATAAATAAAAAAATCAATCTTGTAAAAATAAATTGTGTTGGATTTTTTTAAAAAATAAAAAATATTTTATACATATTGATTTTTTTGCACGAAATTTCCATGTTTTGCTTTTTAAAAATGATGATAAATAAACTGAAGCTAAAATAAACAATTTAACATTTTTCTGCATTACCCATCGGTACGGCAGCGAAGCTCAGGGGCATCTTTTTTTCCCATTATTTAAAAAACGCATCTTTTTTTAATAACTATCAACTTCTAACTGCGGGGTATTTACGATCTCGACTTTAATTAACCAGTACATTAAAAAAAATCTTTTTTTTTTCAATCTCCCTCCCTTTACAAAGAAAAAAAAATAGTACTACTAGCGCCCTCGTTCCCCTTCATCTTTACCTCAAGTAAATGTCAACACAGCACACGCAGCCATTTCATTTCTTTCGAGCCACAATACAAAATGAACAATAAACCTGACAACAAATTACTGCTTTATGACAGCACTACAAATCGTTATATCGTGGCCTAATGAACCCTCCCTACGATGATACGACGTGCGTGACTCGCAAACAAGCCACACACACACAAAAAACTAGTAATAAATTAATAAACAAGACTGAAATTTACAGAAAAACGAAAAAATCTCTTAAAAACATTGGCGACATCGACACGGTGGCACGATTCGTTCCGATCGACTAGTGCCCGAAAAGTCACCGCCAATAACCCAATGCCAAATGCAATTATCCCCCGAGTTGCTTCGTCTTCGACCTTTTCGACCCGACGAAATTGAAGCAGTAAGGCAGGGAAACATGACTTAGCAACCAAAAAAGCCAAACTTTTATACGGACAGCGAAGATTAGACCGGTGACGGGCATCAACCAAATGACTAATAACCCGCGTCCACGCTCATTACACGACGTGTAATTGCATTTGAGTCCAAGGGAGGGGTCGGTTCATCATTTATTCATGGTTCCGTACTCTCGTATAGTCGGAACGCGTTTAATAAAGATGGTCTAATTAAATGCAGCGTCGTTTTCTCTACTTTATTCCAATTTATTTATTTGGGGGAATTGAAAAACGCCAAAAGGAACACTCTGTGTGTGTCGGGAGTAGGTTCGGTAGGTAAATATCAGTGACGCAATATCGCATTTGAGACTGTGTGCAAATAAATCCCTTCTTACGACTACCATTACTACGAACAGGAAACTGATTTTCGCCATTGGATAGTGGACTGTTTGTAAAATCAGCAGCAGGGGGAGTTGGAAGAAACCTCACCGAGTCACCTCAAGTTCCGAGGTGACTGATATTTTATCTGACCAATCAAATTATCAGCTAAAAACTGTTTTTATGGCTTAAATGACTTACACTAGTATTTATGACGTAAATAACGCCATAAATCACAAAAGCCAAATCTGGGCTTTTAATTTTGATAACGTTTCATACGTCATCAAAAATAATTTATAGTTAAGATAGTTTTTAGCTGATAAATTGAATGCACCTAATCTTCTCTTTAATCAGGTTAATTTTATATAGTGTAAAATTTCGATAGTTAAGCGTAGATTTTAAGTTTTTTAAAGTGTAAAATGCGTAAAATAAGTGTAAACAGTGGTTTAATTGGTAATTTCAAATTCTTCGAGCGAAAATGTTAGTTTTGTGGAAAATTTAGTATTTTTAGGTGTATAAATAATTATATGCCTTTATTTATTTCTTGGAATTGAAAAACGCCAAAAGGGTTGTGTGTGTCGTGGGGGAGTTGGGAGAGAGAGGGGGTGTGGAAGGGTTCGTTAGGTAAGTTGATTGGTTGACAAGGCAAATTCCATTATGCGAGTCGAGTCTAAATGCGTCGTGCGATGCCAATTCAATTGGTGCACATAATACATTTGAGCGTGTTTTTGTTTTAAGGGACAAGTCACGCTCTCTCGCCTCGACGACCCTTCACAATCAACTAACCCCACTTGCATTAATACCGAAACCATCATTTTCACAATGCTTTTAAAAGTCAAATCACTCTTCCGTTTTTACTCCCAAAAATCTAAAACAAACATCACGCTACACTAACTCTTTCGGCTTTCGCACATTACTTTTAAGGGGTTTTTAAAAGAAAAAGTTTGTCGGAATGTATGTGTGGTAGGGAGGGAACCATAAAAGGAGAACGTGATTTTACTTTTACTGTTTTAGTCACTCGTTTTTAATTAATATTTTGCAATTTTCTTTTATTGTGTTTGACGTACAGTAAATAAAATTGGAAATTTACAGGATTCTGGCGCTAGGAGGCGTGAAAAACTGTTCTCTGCTTTTCGGGCAAGGGAATTAATGGTTAAACTTACTGAAATATTACAGATTGTTGTTCGAGTGTGCTAGCGAATGATTTAACGAATGGAGCCGGAGATGCTCGAAATTGCACTTCCGGTTGGGATTAAGTATTGTGATTTATTAGGGCACGTACAAGGTTGTCTGCAGCTTGGTTTCCTTAATTTCCATGCAATTGATTCGACCGGAAGTGGCTTTTTAAGGAACTCTGAATAATGGAGAAAAGTGAAAATCGCTTAAAAATGGTACTTCTGGTTGGGATATAATCTTGGAAATTTTAGGGCATCTACTACTAGTATATAGCTTCGTTCTCTGAAATTTCCAAGTCTCCAGTTCAACCGGAAGTGCCTTGATGAGACGCTCCGAATTTCAGAGAAAAGTGACACTTTAAAATGACACTTCCGGTTAAAGTTAACGCAAAATCTTGGTCACCATGTGACAATATTTATTGAAAATGCCAATCTCCCAAATCCAAATTGCAGGGAAAAATTTCTCACGATTCAGAGCGCCTTAAAAACCAACTTCCGGTTACGACAAACCTCTAAAATTTAAGTAACACCAAACACACACCTCCAACATACTTCCCTAAAAATTTCAACCCTCAAACCAAACCGGAAATCCCCCTTTTCCATTCCAAAACACGACAACACAGATCACAACTTCACTTCACTGCAACACACGAACCAAATTTTTAATTTAAAAAGCAAAAAATACAAAATAGAAAAAAAAAATTTATTTCAAAAATCCCATCTGCAAGTAAGTTGGTGCACATGTAAATACTCTCCGTGCAAAACCTCGTCTCCAACACCAAATAATGTTTACATTAACAAACTTAAAACTCATCCATAAACCATGGGCTTAAATTCCCAATTTTCTTCTTCTCTCTCAACTCAACTCAACTCTCCTGTTCTCTCCATCCCAGCAAAAAAAGGACATCGCGTGTAATTTAAACGGCGCCATCTAGACAAGGATTATCACATTTGTCAAATTAATTTCCCTTCATATTTATTTAGTCCACATCCTAATCCTTACTTAATCACATCCTGTCAAGAACGTGCCTCCACACCTAACAAGAATCCATCAATTTCACCCCGAAAAGCTCAACAAATTTAACTTAAACTTTAAAAACACTTTAAAAAACAGGTGAACAAATGATTTTTTTTCTCTTTTCCCCCACACATTCACTCTCTTTACGCCAAAACCTTAGAGTATTTTGTTTTTGCAGCGTGATAAGACCCCATCCACACTGCTACAAACCACCTTTCTCCTGTCATCGATATCACGTGGTCGATTCGAGCCTTTCGGCGCCTTTACACAAGTCCAACGTGCCACGCCGAGATAACGAACCGCTGGAAAGACGAAAGCGGAGCGCCGACTCGCCTACCGGAGGATAAAACTGGGTTTTAAATCACACTAAAACAAACTACCACACCCTAACCTTAATCCATTTTTTCTCTATATTTTTTTATTTTAAAATTAACTATTGATTTTCTAATGAGACAAAGATGAAGTTGGACACGTAAGAGAAATTGCCCATTTTGTGTTTTTGACCTAACCCTATTTTTACTAGCTTGATGGTATTTTTCTTCTTTTTTATTTTTTATTTCAGTGAAAATGATATAAAGTGGTTGTGTTTCTCTCTTTCTCGCGTGTTATGGAGTTAAAACAAAATTTTAACTTAGTTTTTCGGTGTGAAGAGTGACATAAAAAGAATTTTGCTAACATTTTCTGACACTTTCTGGTTACAAATGACCAATTTCGTTCAACATGTTTTCCTTGGGTGTAATTTATTAAAATAAAAATAAAAAATTGCGAAATATGAGTTTGTTTTTTATATTTTTTTGAGAAAAAGGCAAAATTGAAGGTGCGCTACAATTTTTACGGTGTTTTGCACATTTTTTAAAAATATTTCTTTTATAAAAAAAAAATACCGTACTTTTAAAAAAAATGTCGAAAAGATCCGTTTAAACCGTAAAAAAATTGGAAAGAAAAGGCCTGGAAAATTCGGTTTTGATTTTTTTTTCTTAAATGTAAAAAAATGTCTTCTAAAGTAGAAAATAAAAAATTCAAACACGAGATAAGTAAATGTCAAAAAAAGAAGAAATGGAATCAGTTTTTCAAATTATAAAAAAACATCAAAGTGACACGAAAACACGAGTTTCCTTTCATTTACATAATCAGCTTTTTAAAGGAAAGAAGAAAAAATGCGATGTTAAAGGGCCGAGTTGACTTGAACTTTACATTTCTAAGTTACAAAAACATTTGTAGATATTTTAAGTTTCATAAATAAATAAAAAAGACGAATTCGACCGACACTATTTTCAACAAGTAAAACTTCTTAATTTCATAAGGAATTAAGGAGGAACAACAGACAGTTAAGTCTCCATAAAGTTTGCAACAAAATTTTCCTCCGTCGACCATTTCGAGAGCTTTAAAATAACACTTCCGGTTGCAACAAACACCTAAAATGTTAGGAACGCTAACTAGACTCCCCGAACTCGGTTCTCTGAAAATTTCAAAACTGTAAACCAACCGGAAGTGGCATCAAAACCCCTCTGGAAATCGAAGCCAACCCTCAATCTCACGATTTAGAGCGCCTTAAAATAGAACTTCCAGTTGCAATAAATATCTAAAATTTCAGGAACGCTAACTAGACTTCCCGAACTCAGTTTTCCGAAAATATGAAAACCCTCAACAAACCGGAAGTGGCAACAAATCAACCCCCAAAATCGCGCACGAACTGATTTTTCAATTTTACAGCGAAGCCCACCCAACCCAACATTTCAACATTAAAAAAAAATTAATAAAAAAAGCCAATTTTCCGACTCGTTCCACGATCGGGAGTAGTTAATTTGGGGTTATCGTTTGCCAACTTCCACATTTAAAACCGCACGCAACATTCGACTCGATCTTTTTCACTTAATTTCGTGTTCGAATTAATCCAAATGAATAGATCCCCGACAATTTATTTCAAAACCCCAACCCCGTTCTCCGTATAGCGGAAGTAAATAAATAACTTGCAAGTGTCACTCAGTCATGTGTTTGCACATCAATCCTCGGCAAGCCGATATATGCCGGTCTTTCGAAACCGGGTCTCGCATTCGTGATTATGTTTAGAAACAGATTTACTGCTGCATGATGAGCAATGAGGGTTTTCAATTATCTGCCATGTCATTCAAATTCAAAGCCTCCATTGCGCAAATTCAAATCGCTTTTCAATTGCACCTTCAAAACCCATTTCACCCCCAAACACCCCCCGAACCAATTTTTTTTATTATAATAAAAAAAAAACTCAAAACTTTACACCACAATGAACTTTTTTCTTCTCTCTTTCTTCATCGACTGCCAATAATAATCAAATAAGGTGCGAGTTTAAAGTGTGTAAAGACGATTTTCCTCTTTCCCCTTTAAGCACACGCAACTTAAATTGAAAATTCACCATCTATAAAGGGATAATGATTTCAAGTGTAGCTAAGCTACTCGAAGCTTTAGCGTCACTCTTCCTCTCTTCTTCCCGGCACTGATTGATCTAATGACGCTCAGTCGAGTGCAAAAGACGCAGAAAAGACAAAGAAGATAATCCCAACCGTTACCACCACACCCACCATTTTTTTCAAAAAATTTTTTCAAAAATAAATCAAGAAAATTAAAAAGAAAAAAAATTGGTAGTAAATTTTTTAATGAGATGTCATCTCGTTAACGAGAGTGAAAACCATCGAAATTAATTACCGACGATCAAACCACTGTAATCCCTTCCTCCCATTCGCATTCCCTTTCCCCGTGAGACGTCTTATTTATTCGTAGGTTGCAAAAGAAACCGTCACAGACACCACTCACCATTCAATAAAGCTGCCAAACTCCTTTCCCCCCGTCTAGTGACAAAGTGTCACGTCCTTTCCAATTCCAACATGCGCCCCATCGATAATTGAAATCCAGCACAGTTCTGCCTCTGCTCTTGGCGTTTCCTTCACGACCGATTCTTCTCCTCGGACTTCCAAAGAAACCATCTTCCACTGCCTAATTGGCCGTGTGGTTAGGGCTCGCGCACCGCGTTGTAAACCCCCCTTTCCTCTTTCTCTCTCTTCTCTTTTCCTCTCAGATTTGAACCATCAATCCCTTCGTGATTGGTTGGTGGGAACGAGATGAGGCCATCAGCATCCATTAAGAAAGAGGACGAACAATTAAAGTTGGAATAAAAGAATAAAATGTCTCCTTTTCGACTGGAAAAGTTGTTTAAAACGGGAATTGTGTGTGTAGAGGCGATTCTTTTGCTTCCTTCCTTCCTATTTGACTCGAGAAGATATTTTTGGTGAATTGCTTAACTGTCGTACATATAATCCTGCGCCAAATTCCAATGGTTTCTTTCTGTGTGTGTGTTCACAAAATGAAAGTGCACTACTATGTGCGGGTCGGCGAGTGAATCGAGTCTTTCTGATGCAGTGTGTCGCGTTTGCAAGTGGAAAATTCTTTTAATTCTTCAAATTTATGGGGGTTTTCGGTCTTTTATCTAGAGTTGAATTTCGAGTGGATAGAAAGGGCACTTCCCGTTTGGTTAGGGCCTCGGTATTTTTGGTACACACGCTGTGGTTGATGTTTCCGAAGACATGTAGCGTTGGATGGAACCGGAAGTGCCGGGAAGAGGAGAGGAAGA
>JAQFZO010001181.1:0-17263 GCA_034695885.1 Geophilus flavus
CAGCGTCTGTTCCTTTGTGCTATCACCTTGAGGGTTTGGAATGGCGTTACCTGTGGTGAAATTTGTTCCGAGTGAGAACAAGGACTTTTCCTCTCTTTCTACTCTTCCTCACCTACTGAAAAGAAGGGAAGCAAAGGGTTATATTTTATACTTGTCTCATGTTTGCCCCGAAGGCCCAGTATGAAAAGGGTTGCTGGAAGAGTGGCCATATAACGAACCGCCCAGTTTATAGGGAGAAGATGTCAAGAATTGAGTCTGTTGGACACCCTCGGTTTGATTGCTTTATGGCACCCTTCTCACAACGACCAGCCGTGCCCCAAAACCCGCGAGGCTGCAAAAAGGGCTGAAAGGCCACGGACAACCCGTGGTGACCCCTACTGTCGGCACG
The DNA here is from genome assembly GCA_034695885.1 of Geophilus flavus. Classification (NCBI taxonomy): domain Eukaryota; kingdom Metazoa; phylum Arthropoda; class Chilopoda; order Geophilomorpha; family Geophilidae; genus Geophilus; species Geophilus flavus. The sequence goes on from JAQFZO010001181.1 coordinate 389, forward strand.
CTTAAGGGAATACGAAAACTCCAAAGCTCTGACTTGATTGTGCCTCTTGTTTGTTCGTTTTGGCCTTCCGGAACGTTGAAAAGTGCCATCAGGGCTAAGTTGTTTACAAAATTTCTAGGCCCATTCCTGCATATTTCCCATGTTTGGAAAAAAAAGCTGTGAAAATTGGGATGGTCTCTGCCCCAGCGTAGCCCAAATGGGCCAGGGAGAGCAAGATTCGTCTGCTTTTATAAGCAGGCACGCCTTTAAGATCTACGTAAGAAAATATATGGCCCTCATGAAAAAAAAAGTCTGCACATGCTCAGTTGTGCCTTTAACTCTGTCTGCCGAAGTTAGTTTGATGATGATCGTTGCTTGTTATTTACGGTTTTATTTCCTCTGAATTTTTCATGTTAATAAATAAAAATTTATTTTTATTTCTAGCTTTTATTGCGTTATCGGCTTTATCTCGGGGATCTTTTATTTGAGAGTTTATTTAGGGTTTATTCCAAGTCAAAACGTTTAAAATGCAATAAATTTTCTTTATGATGGTGGTTACGCAATTTTTTCATTTCCTCAATCACTCACGGCATAAATTAAGACCCCATAACCATAAATTCTTTTTATTTTGAATCAATGTGATGATGTCCCACCTTTTATTTACAGTAAATAAAATCACAAAGAAACAAACGAGAGAAAAAAATAAACAAAAAAAAAGATAAATAAATAACACGCGAAACAGCTTCCAACTTAACTCTCGGTCTCGAGCAACGAAAGAAGCCATAATTCACTCGGCGCGGAGCACGTGGAGCTCACGGTGGCCGCGCCCCGGCACAGCTCGACACTCCCACGTTCACCACGTGCTTGCATCGCAAACGAAATAAACTACGAGAGCCACGTGCCTACATCGACTGACCAGTCATCACAGACAACATACCACACAAATCGAGAAACAAAGACCCGTTTAAATCACGGTTAATGTGAGCTAAAAAGACGAGACACCCACGAAAACCGTTAAGCCTCGTGCTGGGCGGCTCTTGCCGTGGCTCGGCCCACTTGGCCTGACCTTTCGCGCAGTCCTGCCCCTACTCTACTCTTCGAAGCGCTAATTTTCACTTTCTGTTCATGAACCAGTTACAAATAAGAGGCATAGGGCGAGTTTTTGTCTTCCCATATGACAATGCTATGATCCTAGGGGAGAGGGAAAGCGATAAGAAGGCGGTGGAAGCCGCACACCGACACCGATGAGTGAGCGTCTGCTCGCGGCACTGACTCCTCGAAGCCCTAGCGCGGTGTAAAAGCGGGGAAAAGGACAAAGCGCGACTTATAAAGTAGTAGCGGAGCATTTGTTTTAATTATGCTGCCGTGATAATAATAATTTTTGACGTGGCTAGCACGTATGAGCTCGAAAAACGAACCTCTGCTCTGCACCCCCTGATTTGAATAAACATGTTCGGCGTTACGAGTCTCGTTGTACGAGTGTAATCGTAATTTTCTCACACGTTTGAGGGCATCCGTGTGCCTAATCTTCTCACCTGTGTGTTGGGACGCTTTGAGCATGGAGTGTCATCTGGTTTCACGCAATTAAAAGTGTAAACAAGGTATAAACATCGGGCTGGAAAAGGTGAAGTCGCATGATTATGTACTTAACCTTTCACTCGTGCTCGTCGCTCATTGGCTGTTGGTGGTCACGTGGCGCAGCCGGGCGTGCCTTATATGGAATAATGTGCTATTAAAAGTGTGCCAGAGGTTTCCTGGAGTGCAGTACGGCCATAATTCATCAAAATTGCGTGGAATATTGGACACAATTATTGCCGCGCCACAAATCACACGCGACAGATGAGTTCGTATCAGTTTGTCAACTCGCTCGCAACGTGCTATAACCAACGTGGACAGGACACCTCTGGACAGGACTATTATACGCCAAACGTGCAATCCTACGGCAGCTGCTATAGCCCGGCTGCGTCTCAGACGCACCAATATCCGTACTCACAGGCGACCGTGCCTCACATCCAAAATGGCGACCACTATAGCGGTTCGCAGCGGCTAAGTCATCCCAACAGTAACAGTCGCAGCCCGAGCACTCCGGCGGGCTCGACAGTCGCCCAGGCGCCGAGCTGCAAGTACGCCGAGTCGAACGCGGGCTCCCCGCAAGACTTGAGCGCCACCGGAGGTCACCAACCGCCACAGCGGAGTCCCGATCATCAAACCCCCGCCCCTCAGAGTCAGGTGGGCGGTCAACAGCAGCAGCAACAAGCTCCACAGCCGCAAAATAAGCCACAATACCAGAGCAACCCGCCCCAGATCTACCCTTGGATGAAGCGAGTCCACCTGGGCCAGAGTAAGTAAAAGATTGCCACCGCGGCCTTGAGTCGTAAATCTTGGCGAAACGCGCGAGGCAGGCGCGTGCTCGCACCAGCAGCTGTTCCTGGCACCCGGCTCCGCGTGCTTCCCTCTCGTGTTATACTCTATGAATGAAATGTTGTGTATATGATGAGCAATTGCGTCGTCTGCTTTCAAATCAACCGTCGCATGTAAAAATTGGTCAAAAATTCGTAAAATGAGTAAAATTGGTAAAATCGCGGGGAAAAAATTAAATTTTTCAACAAAATTCGGGGAAAAAATGGGGGAAAATGACGGGAAAAAATGTGCTTAGGAGGAAAAATTTAAATCGTTCGTGATCGAGGGGGTAAGAAAGCCGGTAAGTGATCGTCAAGTGGGGAAAGTCAAACGAGACACTCGGGCAGTTTGAGCGCTCCGCACGAAGCCAATTGGATCAAGTATCGTTTAAGTTTATGAGCTGCAATAAAAACTCGTCTCTTTACACGAGCAAGTGGCGAGTAAATGTAAAGACGTTTTTCTTTCATTCCAAAAAATTCCATGAATGAACGAACAGAATCGCGTAAAAATTAATATTTCCTTGTAATTTAAAACAAGAAAAAAATAAGAAAAATTCTGCGCTCGGCAATAAAACCCAAATCTCTCACGCCTAAAAAAAAATATTTTTTTATAGCCGCTCTTGATTAAAAGTTTACCAACACTTCACGCGTCATTTGATGGTAAAATTAAGTGATTTATTTTTCTTTTAAGTCAATGTTATCACCTTAAAGACGAACGTGACATTCTCATCCCAAATAATCCTTGTGTCTCTTAATTGAAATGCAAATTGTATAAAAGAGGGAGAAGGGGACGAATTAATTTTTACTCTGCAGGTGCCTATGTAGGAGGAGAAAGGGGTATATCGAGAGGGGAAAAGAGTGCAGTGGCACTGGTCAATGGGGGGTTATCTGAACGTTTCAAATGCGATCAGTGATATCGGAGATTTTTTTTTTGCTTGCTTCACTTTCTAAGTCCCCTCCCTCCCCTTTTCAGTGCGTTTGATGCATGGTTCTCTTCCGCTCTTCCCCTGCCCTCACCCTGCCTCTCACCCCGTGTGCCAAGCTGCTGAGCCGCGACTTGAAAAAGGCATGGCTCGTGGCTTTTCTATGTGTGTGTGTGTGTGTGTGACTGTGTGTGTGTGATCGTAGATTATGGCGTTGAATTGAATTGTAACTTATAATTTTTTGTATTTTCTATTTTTTGGGAATCGCAGACGGTGTGAACGGTGCGGAGACCAAGCGACAGCGAACGTCCTATACCCGGTATCAGACGCTGGAATTGGAGAAGGAGTTCCATTTCAACCGCTATCTGACCAGGAGGAGGCGAATTGAAATTGCGCATGCCCTCTGCCTCTCCGAACGTCAGATTAAGATCTGGTTTCAAAACCGGCGGATGAAGTGGAAGAAGGAGCATAAGATACCCAGCGTCAATCAGGTGCCGGGGCCTATCGTTCATGCCGATCTCGGCTCGGACACTAAGGGTTAAGTGCAGAAAACAGACGAGACCCACCATCACACACCCACACCCTTCCAGACTTCCCTCGACCCCGTCCCCGTCCCCGTTGTTCATTTGTCATTCGTACAACCTTATAGATCCAGCGCTTGATTCATTGGCGCTCCTCATCAGTAGAGACAGTGTTTTCCCTCACAATCCCCTATTAGCCACATAGGCTTTTCCCACCCCTCCCACAACTCGGTTAGTCGTGTGATGTGCTTGGCTGCGTCGTCCGAGAGTGAAAAACCCCGTGCGTCAAGCCGGCGCGAAAATCCGTCCATCCACACCCCTACACCAAGGGGCCTGTCGATGGCTCACGAGGTGCACCCCCTCTGTAACCCGTAGAGGGATGGGGCATCTCGATCCAATGAAGTTATTGGCCACGCGAGCGGCCGCACGGGGACCTCAGGTTGGGGGCAAACAGGCAAAACTCTTATGAAGTATCGTTCTTTTCTCCTGTAATGACAGCAACATCATCCATCATATTTTTCCCTTCCATTAACAGAAACAAAGAAATGGAAAAAAATTAATAGGGAAGCCCATGAGACATGTCACTTACGAGAGAATAAACACAGCCCACGTTTTAATTAATTGTAGTATTTCATATTTTTCGTCTATCACTAAAAACGACTCACCCTATCGTCAACTTTTTCCCACCTGTCAAGCTATGGAAAAAATAAGTTTGATATGAAAACCTAGCAGCTGGAATATTTCTGCATGCCAGCTTCTATTCCATTTTCGATCAAGTAGGGGTGTCATAAACCCTTCAAATTCAACACACCAAAAAAAAAAAAAAAGATGAAATTCTAAAAGGCAAATATCAAAAAATTGTTTTATTTTGAATTAGATATGAAAACATAAATTTCATTTTTTTTTCTTTTTTATTATTTCATTTCATTTTTTTTTAAAGATAAACTATTAGTCAACGACAATCCAATCAGGTTTTTGGTTGTCGTTACGAAGTATACAAGGGCTTGTACTTGAATTGCTATGATGTTAAAGTATCAATGGGCTCCCTGATGAAGCTTTGTAGCAAACTGTCAAATGAAAAAGATGAATGAATTTTAGCATGGGCTTCTGTATTAAGCAATCTACAACTTGACAAGTGTTGTAGCATTGTATCTTTATTTTTTTTTTTTATTTCATTTCATTTTACTATTATTATTTTTCTTAATTTAAAAAAAGCTAATACTGCCCCTTGCATTTATTTTTGTTATTTTTCTTTATTTAAAATCATATATCGAAAAGGAAATGTTTTGTTAAACTTTAAATTGTTTGCATTCCTTCAAATATCCACCTCCTGCCTGTCGGGCCTACACATAAATCGTCACAAAACCCTTCTTGTATAATAAAACAACTTTGTAATAATGATAAATTATTATATATCAATAATAATTATAACATTACTAATAATACTCAGTGAACTGTGAAAGAAAAAAAAACAAAAAGTTAGTAAAATCATAACTGTTTTGTGTAATTGTTTTTCATATTAGATATGATGAAAATTGAAATCGGTGTATTAGTGAATTCACTCGTCTTAACTGTGTGTTTTAACATATATTTAAATACTCTTTGTATACCCGACAATATTGTGTATAGAGTCAACATGTTAATAGGTAAAATCTGCCTCGTAGCAAAACTAATAGAGACGAGATATTTTTTCAAAAAATAAAAATTAAAAAATGGAACGTGTTCTTATAACCATCCATAAAACTTAAAAGTCAAATTACGGTTATATACAGGGTTCTTTTGTAGAAAGAGGCCAAGTAGCCTATAGTAAAAGGATGTGTGCAAATATACTCAGCAATGATGAGCACAAAATGCTCGTTTTGTATATATAATTCTAACTTTTTTAAAACCAAAATTTTCTTTTTAACTTTCTTTCTCGTCTTTACTTTTAAAAAATAAACCCTTTTTACTAATAATTTTCTAAATATATATATATATAACATCCTGCTTTTCTATCCCACAAACCAACAAAAAAAAAAGAAAGAATCGACCCCGAGGTCTCGCCTAGCTCTGTCAAATGAATCAACAACTCCCCTTGCCCAAACCCTATTGGTCCTTCAATTGTAAAAGCTTAACCCACCATTTCTTCCAATGCAACCCGAAACTGAAAAACGGACAACTCAAGTGCAGGGGTAGGTGGTTTCCTGTAGACCCGCGGGTCAACCAGGCGACTTTCAAGAATTTTACACACCCGATACGACTCTCTCCCAACTGTTGATTTGATCGGTTTCGTCGAGTAAAAAAACAGCAGTTCGGGAAGGATCGTTTACCCCACTAGTTTTTTTTTTTTTATAAATTTAAATTTTTACGTCTCTGAATAAATCAAAATTCAAAATTACTCACATACAACAACTCTGCCTTAATTTTTACATTGGAACTATATAGAGACTTCTTTGTAAATCTAGTGGTGGTTCAATTTTTTATTCCGAGCACAAAATTGCCCTCGTTGATCGCTTTATCAACTGACCATTGGTCACGCGCAAGACTTGGGACGTGGTAATCGTAGTGATCAGAAACTGTATTGGGGCTTTGTGCGTTCGGTATATCGAAAAGTCTTCACATTCGAAATAAAGCACACCAAGATTTACTGGTATTGCATAACTAACTTTATTGTCTTAACCCTAAATCCCCATAATTCCAACTCTCAAAAAAGAAAAAAAAATGAAAAGGTGAAAAAAAAGGAGAAAGAGAGAGAGAAAGAGAGAGGAGGAAGAGGGAAAAAAATACATCAACGAGACAATTTATTCCAGTCAGAGCCACCCCTGCACTCTTTTTGCCATGTTGTCGATTCTTGACGGGCAAGGAGCGATGAAACCTCCTCCCCCTCAAAAGATATCAGTGGTTCTAATTAGAGGCTCACAAGATGAAGAATGCCTCTAGACAGTCGGCAGCGTTTTCTTTTCTACCAAATCATGATTCGAATGCGTGCTTGCTTTTCATCCGCGTCGCATCTTAATGAACCCCTTTCCCCTCGAAGACATTTATTTATATCCTTTTCCACACTTTATTTTCATTGAAATAATTTGTATATACTGTAAAAGTGTATGCTAAGTACTATTTTACCTTTTTTTTATAATAACAATATTATTATTATTATTTTTATTTTTACTTGTAAAGTATTTTTTTTTTCATGATAATTGTTTGTTATAGTTTGTGTTAAGGTAACTTGTTTTATTTTGTTTAACTTAAATTTGCGGAAATGTTTCGTTTTGTTTGTTTTATTCGTATGTGTGCGTAAAAATTCATACAATGTGTGAGATTAATGTGTTTTCATTCCATGTTAATACAAAAATTGTTGCTGCTGTAGATAGCAAAAGGTGATGAAAGATTGGGTTTTTTGTGTTACAGAGAGATAGATTCCCTTCCCCCACATTCAACAGTGTGATGAGTTTTGTATAGCCTTTGATCAAAAAAGTGATCTCAAGTAGATGACATTACAAACTGCTGTAATTCATGTATTCCTCATGTCAAACATACAATAAAAATCATAATCTGATACTCGAGTTTAGTTATGTGTTTTGTTTTCATTTTTTTCTCATTCTATTCACTTCAAAGTCCTTCTAGAAATAAATTTTTTTTTTTTAAATAATTATCTCTGAAAATTACATCACTTGAAGATGAACGGAATGCTCAAATCTGAGAAATAAAAATCCCAACTGTTCACACAATTACCAGCGATTCTTCGAGGATAAAATGGTGAACTATAATTAAAGGTTAGTACCGTAACTATCGATTTCTTTTAACCAATCAATACCGAACCTCTAAGATCATTTATAAATATTTTAATAGACAATCTAAATGAAGAAGTAAAAGAAAGAACTGTTTAATTGGAGTTTCTTTCCGTGTTACGTACTATTGACGATCATCATATAAATTTAAAACTTCAACCAACACGCTGTAAAAAAATATTTAAAAAAAAAAAAAAAAAAAAAAAGTGCCATTAAGAGGTGGCGCCCTCGGGAGGATTTCCTCCAAACTAAAATCAATTCTTGAATTTTCTCTGCACGAGTATGCCCTCTTGTGGCTGTTTCTCACATCAATTTAAACTCCGCTTTTTAAATTTCTTTAAAACCTTATTAAAAAATGTAATTACCAGATGTTACATCAAACATTTTTACATTATATCGTAACAAACTATACTAAAGCCTAATATTTACACCTTATGTATTTTTGTGAGTAAAATAGTACCGTTTAATTTAGTAAAATAAAATTTTAAAATAAAATTATTATTTCAAAGTATAGTAATTAATTTTCAATATTTCGCTTAACTTCTTGACTTAAAACGTTGAAACAAGGCCACAGTTCTCAAACTAATTCATTTCACTCATTTATGAACACCATTAAAAATAAATGTACCAAATCAATTTTACCCCCGAGTTTTCCCATCACAAGAGACTCTAAAGCAATAAACTGATGCTGTCCCCTATCGTTAATTTTATTCAACTTCTCAAGGAGAAATTTTTTATTTTGAAAAAAAAATAAACCATTTCCTACATAACACTAGACATTTAATAAATTACCCGAATGTTTAATCAAAATAAAGGGAGCAAATATTTACAAATAAACGAGCAAACGAAACATCACCATCCACATTTATTTTCCAATTTTATTTTCTTTTTAATAGTCATTTGGAACCACTCAAGACGATGTTACATAGATAAATGCAAACACGTCCCTACATTTCCTTATGTAACTAAACACAGGGCCAGCTGCAGGCCTTTTACACGTCAACAATTTGGCTCTTTCTGCTTTTTTAATGTTTATATTGGAGTGAGGGAGATGGGGAGATGTTTAACAAGTTAAGATGACATTTTATTACACGGGCGAAAAAAGGAAATGCTGGAAACGTTGATTTTAGCCGCTGATATTCTTTGGTTCATGACTATGAGAGTAATAAAACAGACCAGTCAAACGATTTCGAGCGCAATTGATGCCTTCCGACACTCGAGTGAATTGCCCCATTAACGTGTTACGTATGCGAGAAGGGGGCAGGATCCGAATGACCCCTACTGTCACCCGAGATGGGTCATCAACACGGCCTCCTCGGCTGACCAAAGAAGAAGAGAAGAGAAGAGAGCGTAGTGTCATGTGAGGATGGCTCGCGGGCCTCGATTTCATCCATCGTGCATTAGTTGTAGGAAAATCACCCTCCCTCATCCGACCATAAAACTGAATGGGCATCGGGTAGGGCCCTTTTGTCACCGAGTATTCTTTGTTTGCCTCCACTGTCAAAGGAAAAAAAAAAGTTGCGACTAATTTTCACACACAATGAGTGTTTTATGGGTTTGAACAGCGCGCCACCATTGGTACATCCGGGTCACGTGAGGGCTCTAAAATGAAGAAATTATGACTTGTGTCTGGAAAAAATACGACTATACAGCAGGAACAAAAGGGCCCTGGAATATTGCAATTGGTATCGTTTTCCTTCCCAACTGCCACTCGCTAGCTAGGGTTGGGTCCCTTTAGCACACCACCGAATCGATGGGTATTGCACCAATAACGAATGCAACGGCTCCGTTGCCCCATCCACGGAGCCTCCATGCTTCTAAGGGGAAATCGTGTTGTATGTGTCAGTGTGCTTGCCGCCCGTTTGATCTTTATGGCCACCGGAAGACATCTTAGAATGAAACCCAATCGGCGGGAAACGGGCTCGAGCCTGTACAAGCTTAAGCCCGACCTCTAGCAGCACCAGCGACGGCAGCGGGAGCACGGGCGAGAGCCACTAAGTGCTTCTCGGGTGTAGGTTTACACATTTGCGTCTCCATCACGAGCCGCCTAAAAGGTAAGCTCAACCCATTTTCTGCTAGGCTATCAAAGCTAACGTCTCTTTACCGTTCACGCTACGCCTAATTATCGCACATACACCTCGCACGTACTAGCATGTGTCGTGCGAGCAAGGTGATCTGATCTGTAGTAACTGTTGGGTGTTGGTGGCGGTGTGGTTGCCTTCACGTCATGATGAATCGAGTACTGTGTATGTGTGTGAAGCCAGTTTGCACTGGCTTCGGCACAATGCCCGCCCTTCAACGCAACGGGCGAGCGCAGCGCACACATCACGTGCTGCGTCTGTCGCTCCTTGCTTGCCCTTCCTCCTCACTCTTCCTCCTTCTTCTTCTTCTTCTTTTTCTTCGCACTCTGACGTCGCCACACCAACATGGAGCCCGAGTTGCGAGTCGAAAAATCAAGCTTACAACCCGGACACCCAAAGCCACGCGACGCAACCAACTGCAGCAGCCAATATTGTGGCGGCGCACGAATCATGGCAGCCAAAGCCGCCATTGGTCTCGCACAACACATCTCCCCCGCTCGCACTAAGCCAATCTTTCGATAATTATTTTAACCCCGTTCGTTTTCTATCCTTTTTACCGTGTGTTGCATCACACGATCATCCACGATATTGCTTCCTATAACATCGCTCATCGTCATTTCCCGCTATTATCATTTTTTTTATTCTCTTCCTTGTTGTATGCCCACACCTTCTCGATTTAAAATGGCGTATGCTCGAGGTCATTTCTCGATTCGCCCATGGCAAGTACCGACGCGATTCATATTCGTGTATTAAGTTGTAACTTTTGCAAATTGATGATTGGACGCCTTTCAACGGCTGCTTTGTTCATTTCCCTGTTTCCTATAGAAATAAGGGGTTGTCTTTTCGGCCTTGCAGATTAGCCCAGTGAGTTGGCACTTTTCCTCCCTTATATACGTAGCCCATTCTATATGAGCTTCGTATACTCGTCGTCTAATCGATAAAGCTATAGGTGCTTTTAATGATTCCCCCAAGTACTTCGGTAATATTACCTTAAGTGATGGAATCAATTCCTACGAAAATCATTCTTTAATGCGGTCACATTTTAACGGGGTTTAAATATTTTATCGGCATGATTCCAAGAGAAGAGAAAAGAGACGCTCCAAACACGAGTTTCCTGCTTCTCTAAAAATGGCGGTTTAGCCTCGAGCCTCTTGCTTGCTCTTTCTTTCTGCTCAAGCAACTCGCTAGAGATACGTAATCACGACGTGCAGTTAACCTTTGGCATTTTGGGCAATATTTTGGGTGGAATTTGCCCTAAAACAAAATTAAATCGAAAGAGTTTAAAAAATTAGAAATTCCTAAAAATTTATTCCACCGAATAGATTTACACCACACACGTAGAGCACCGACAAGTCAAGCATACAGTCATAAGACATTTAACTCACAAAAGCGAGAATGAATAAAAGAAAGTGAAAAAAAAAGAAGAAAGATTTAAAAAAATGTTCGTATGCCATTTGAATGGTTGCCCAAATACCTTCACCATCATCACATTAGTGGGAATGTGTTTGAAATGCCAGTCCTCCCTTCAGGTCAACCAGAACAGCATTCCGTCATTAGTATAGCTTGAGAGACTTTTTCGAAAACGAAAAAGTAACATTTATTATTTATATAATGTTACAAATAGCTATAATCCGATTTTTCTTCACCTAAAAATTAAAGATTTTCAACGGGTAATTAACCAATGTTTGTTGATACTTATATTATAATGAAGATAACTAAATTTGTTGACAATATACTATTTTCACTCGTGTTGAAATCCTTTTATGGGTCCGTGAACCTTCGACGACGTTTTGAAATGAATTTCAATTTGGTTTTTTTACATTTTCTAGTATGCGGTGCCAATGTGTAATCTTCTTTTTTTAAGATCCATTTTTATTGCATAAACACGACATTTATTCGCCATTTTATTAAAAGTGTAACATAGACCTCTGCTACATATTGATTCACGTTGCATGGAATGAACTCCACGATGCACTAAAACTCAAACATGCAACCGAAAACCCTTTGAACTGCAGGAAAAAAAGGGAAAAAAGTGAATGTTATTCGCGCAAATGAAAAAAAAAATGCTGAAATGTAAAAATAATTAAATTATAAATATTTAATTAAAACTCCCAACCACTAACATTTCCTAATTAAATTTTGAATTGTATTTTTCTTTTGTTCGAGTAAAAAAAGTAAAAATAAAATAAATGTAGTGTCGTCAGAATATAAAACAAAAAATTGTTTGTAATCACCATCGACCGATTCGACTCTCCTCTTAAATAAACCGACTTTCCTAAATCAATAGATATTACCATTTGTAGATTGTTTCTAGATTTAATCCTGTTTATGCATACAAATTCCGCATCTAATGTGCGATCTATAAATTAAAGCAAATTTTCATATTAATTAAACTCGATATCCAACCTCATCTAATCACGTTTACTACACACATTCTACAACCAAATTGAATTACCAAATAAGCTAAATTCCAATTATACAAAACTCTCATTCGAATGAATATTTTCCTGACAAAAGACACTGATCGTTTTATGGCGTTGTCAAATTTTGCTCCAATTCATGTCTAGCACCGACATAATGAGAAAAACCGAATTAAAAATTAATTTCATTTGCTTTGAAAAATTCTTCACTGCCATTGTCTCCACATCACAGCTAATCACAGCAACTGCAGCGTTAACACTGATTGCTAATCACAACATATACGATTTAGCTATTTTCCTGTATTTTTTTGATGCGAAATTTATGCAACGCTGCACAAACCCGAGCTAGTAGCTAGCGTCACCCAAAAAACGGGGGATCATTTTCAGTACTAGTTCAGACTGTGAAATAAATTCTTTAAAAATAAAAAAAAAAGAAATCCCTTTTGTAAATTAGCTCTACACATATTTGTTTGGAGACTTATTTCTACTTTTGTACACGCCCCCGGTTGATCGACAGATCCCTTGTGGTAGCCTAAAGCTGGGCCTGGGATTGGTAGTGCCAGGTCGAAGCGAGCGCCACTAGCGACAGGCAGGATTAGGCGGCTGGTAACAGCTGTGGACTTTCCCGTCGCTTAATCCAATTAAAGCTTGAGACCCCTACACAGTAAAGGAAGGAAGTGATCATCACACTGCTAGCGACGTGTCTAACACAATTGCAAATTATTGATCCAAAATGAAATTTCGTCCCTGGTAGAAAAAAAAATAGAAAATGTTGGGCAATTTTTTTTAATTCCTCTCACTCACTCACTCTCTGAGATCCCTCAAAGGAAGCAAGAGAGCCGCCATTACCTTTTGTGTGTATGTGTGTGTGGTGTGACAGAATTCATTGGTTAGGAGTGTGCCAAACCACCAATTGACGCACAATATTTACCCCAAACCTCCATTAACGACCTGCACTTTTGTTGAGTGTGCTGTGTTAGCCTTTTGTTTCTGCTTCGATTTTTCCACAGCTGCGTCACTGATGGGTGGGTATGGCAGGCAGAGCAGCTGACCCAACCCCGAAAAATCATTTATCAATCGAGCCAATGGCAAGTCACAAGACCTTTTTTCTCTTTTCTCTCTCTCAGACTGCAGAACCCTCAGTCTTTTCTATTTTTCTCTTTGGAAACAACACCATATGCTTTTCCATTACTGATTCACAGTGAGAGCTTAAAATAACATAAAAAGTAAATAAAATTTAAGTAGGAAAATCAACAAAATTCATTTTTATTAACCAGACCCGTGTGTAAATCTCTTCCCCTTAAATATTAAAGCTTCCATCAACAATCCATTAACCGAGAAATAATTTGCCTATGAGTAGTGGGGTAAATTCTGCAGTTTCATTGCCTGAATTTAGGTGATAGTCACAATCTAATGAAATATTAAAAAGATCTCTTCATTTAATAGGGGGAAAAGAAAATATAGGGGGCAGGAAGGAGAAATCTTGGTTTTTATTACAACGATGACACGGTCAGATGCTACGTGACCTTAATATCAATTAACGATGATTTCATCATTTTTTCATGATTGCATAAAAAAAAATTTTTTTTTTGCCTTTATATGGATTGAAAGGGTTTTTTTTAAGTAGGAGAAATATTGTGTAAAATCAATATCGTAAATTATGTCATCAATTAAATAACATACGCGGAAACGAAACGGAAGAAAAATGAAAAAATTTCACGTCTCGTCTGATGTATCGTAATATTCGAGTTTTCCCTATTCTCACAATGCAATTATCGAAAAACCCGAGCTAAAACACAGGATTTTCCTCTGCAGTTACAACATGTTATTCCAGTGTGCCATAAATGTTCATTCGCTTGAGTGAAAATGATTTATTACCCGATAAATACATTTGCCAAAGTAACACACCACTGCAAATATCCTTTTAAAATTTTTATTCTATTGTGACAACCGAAATTTTATGACGTCGTCGTCATAACTAAATTTTTTTTTCCTCCTTTAATTTATGATTCAGATTAGCTGGATGGACTGGCTGCTTTATTAATTCGGGGCACTTAAAACTGGGGTTAATTTCTCGGAGCAGACGTTGTTAAAAAAAATTGTTGATGTACGAGCAAGAGCGACATTAAACATAATTTGAAGAATTTGTTTTCCTTTTCCTAAATCTTCCTTTCAACTGGGTCAAGGTCTCGCCGAGAAAATGGTCCTATTAGCAAGGTTACCTTGGAAAGGCCGTTGCTCATAGCAAAGCAGAGCGAGCTCTCGCCGATAACTCATATATTATGGGGCCATCGAGACATGGACACGAGCAAAAGCGCTGAATAATGGCGGATCGTTTTTCCTCCTCGTTCAACAGCGTGTGGTCACCGACTGATAATGTGCAATTTACACCTATTCCATTCATGAATTTCCACTGCTACAACACTTATTCCGTCATCGCACGTGCGGAAGGAAGAATGATCGACTCAAAAATCAAAACAAATTTTATTAAAATTTGAATTTTTCAAAATGGAATAAATAAAAAAAAAATATGGTCATTTGAGGAAAAAAAATATTTACAGGGATCATTTATTCTAAATATTAACTAGACGAGGCAATCGACCGGGTATATGCATGAATAAAATATCGATTATTTATTTCTTATCAGTAATTGAGGACGTGGGATGGTCATGGTAGCTAGAATTCCCGGATGAGAATGGCCCCACGGGGTGGTGCAAGGTCTGTTCGTAGAGAGCTGTCAAGTAAGTAGACAGACAGCTCAGACCATTGATTGCTAAGAGATACAACAGAGGGAGTTGGCTCGGTTCGAGCTCCAATGGGAGATTACATTACAAAAATAATATAACTATACTAACCCTAACCCCGCACCCTGTTTTCTACATACACTACACACTACTAGAGAGCAACTTTGATGAAAATCTTCCAACAACAAAAAAGAAAGAAATGAAAAAAGATGCTTTCTCTTTTTTTTAATTTCCCTTTTGTTGCTCGCCACTAATTACTTTGCAGTGCATCATGGGAAACACTTGGCACAATTGAAGAAGCAACAAAAGAAATGGCAAAGAAGACGGATCTTGTATAAAAAGAAATTGCGGATGCAAAAGAAAGAGTGAAAGTTTTTTTTTTTCCTTAAAAAAAATCAAGATTGAATTTCAAGATGGTTGCCATTGTAAAAGACGAAGGTGTCTCGTCCTTCTATATATCTTCGTGGGCCTCGCCATTGTCATTGACACCAAAGAAGATTTGACAATGCGGCGGCAAAGGACGCCCGCTGCGACGCCTTCGCCATGTCTCTCCCACCGTACATGAGCCTGACGAGAATTTGGTTCCATTTAGATAAAGTGGAACTCGGCAGGGATCTATTTCCTGACGCGCCCCCTATACGACAAGACACTTTGATTCTTCGTCGCTTGAATGCGTAGCTAAAGAGACTCGAGTCGAAAGAAGAGCAGCCCACATGCAACAGATAAAGAGTTCGATGAGGAGTCATTTTCCTCGCTACCCCAAGCATTACGAAAGGTCATTTCCACAAATACTGTCAAAAAATAAAAAAAAACCCAACTTTTTTTTAAAATATATTTTCAAAAATAGAAATCGACTTTATGTGCGTTTGTTGTCGGGTAATTTCGACGTTACCACCACATAACGCTCGTGGAAGCAGCATAAACTTAATATAAGCAACAAAACATAAATCATGTTAAGGAGGTCTCAGTAAAGAGCGTGTTTTAAACAACTTGTAGTTGCAGTACAATGTTTTGTTTATTTTCAAGTTGCGTAGCAGCAATATTAGCTCCAGGTCAACAAGTGTTTTAAAACCATTTTCTTTTTTTTTTTATAATTACAAAATTCCCTTAGAGTTTATTTCCATTTGACGTGCCATCATTCGTGCGGTAGGGAAGGGTTGAAAAATGAGTTTTTTCCACTGACGGCAGTAGTTGTTTATTAACGCTCAACATTCGAATCCGAGTTAATTCCAACGTGTTCACCCGCCTTGAACTCGAGACAAGAACAAATGTGTATGGACACACCTATATGCAGCTGACATTAGGAAAGTGGCCCTCTTACATACTGATTATGAAAGAAATTAGTTCCGCAAGCTGCAGCCTACTATTTGACAAACAAAAAACTACATTTCCTGCCTTTGTTTATACAGTAGTTATTATATCATTATTACGAGTAACGTAACACCTCCATGTTTTTTCGCAAACACTAGTTACCGCTTCCTGCAAGTAGTCACATTAACAGCAACATAAATAATACATAAATTGCAAAATCAGATCAACACATTAGATAGCAATCACGAAGTATCGAAATATAAATAAAAAATGCACACACATAAAAAAAAAGTAACCACGAATGAAATATAATTACAGACTACGTAAGTTAGTAAATTATCCATTGCACATCTAAAAATGCATTAAAATTGATTAGCGCAAGTCAATTGCGTCTGCAATGCAGTTTTTCTCGGATGATACACAATGTTTGCACTTTGCATGGTCATTTGTCTCCAGTAGCAACGACAAAAATATTGACGAACGACACCAAAATGCTGACACTAAACAAATGTCTTTTTTTTTTATTATTATTATTTTTTTTTCTAAGAAGTCATTTCGACTCCTTAATCATTAGCAATCATCGCACCCACCCCTTGATCCCAATAAACAAAATGGAACATTTTGTATCGATCGATCAAGTAAACATACAGCAAAAATAAATTTCTTGAATAATTTTTTAAAACTCGCGATGCATCCGAGCGAGACCAACGTCACATTTCCGTGAGAGTTT
>JAQFZO010001182.1:0-17262 GCA_034695885.1 Geophilus flavus
AACTTATGTAAGGTCAATAGGTTAATGTGTCTATTTCTTTATAGAATGTCAAGGTGAAGTTTCCACGGAACAAACATATCCAATCTCGATGAGATTCCTGTGGCAAAAACAAGCTGCCCGAAAATCGACTTTAACCGGAGGTGGGAGCGCCAGATCATTTCGTAGGTGCGGCTCGGGCAAATACAACCACTGGTTAAAATAAATATTGATTATAAGACCAAACTAAAATACATTACAAAGCATACTAATAAATATTGGAGAAATCCCGATAAATGAGGAATTCTCAAATAAATTCCGTGTGTCAGATCGCAACCCTAAAATTCCGAAATTTTAGTTAATTATTTCGACTTCGGACTTAATATTTTCCTCACTTGTTGCATCAAACCAGAATCCCCATCCAACATACTCGCATCGATGACCACGTTCTGTTTTTGAGCGGTAAAGAAAACATTCATGAAATTCATGTATTGCGATGCATAATCATTACAAGCTGTGATTATCTGAAATTATTATTTAATTTTATTGTAAATGATTTAATTTTTATATATTTTCTACGGTACTAATATCCTAGAATTCAATTTATTCCTCCCTTGGTTATGTTTTTCAACTCTGTTGATGTCTTGAGTGACATTAAGGAAATTCTCGCTCCGAAATAACAATTATCAAGTCGATTTTAAAAGGATACAGCAAAGTGCTTTGCAAAGCGCACCTGCCATTAAGGATTCCGAGGAAACTTCACCTTGACATTCTATAAAGAAATAGACACATTAACCTATTGACCTTACATAAGTTCTATCGGTCAAAATACTGTTCAAAATAAATTCCTTCACGTTGTCCCTGATGGCCTTATTTACACGGGCAAACAACTCGTATCGTCCGTCGTGGGCTGTGGCGTCGATATTGCTTTCTTCCGAATTTATGTTTGGGTATAAGAATTCACTATAAATAAATATTCATTTTCAATTTTTGTATTGTGTAAAAATAAAAATTAATTTTACTTATTCTGTGAATGGCAAGCCAACACTCCTAATTGATTTTTGGGATTTCTCATCAAGTGGAAGTTGCAAAATACCATGATAGCATCGAGGCAATGCGTCAAAACATTCTGCAATTATAGAAAATTCAAAGTAATACTGCTTATAAATTATAAAACGTGTTATTTTATTACTTGGTTCTCTCGTAGTAATCTTTGCCCAGGGCTCGTATCCAATACAATTAGCAATAATGTTCCATTCTGTTTTGTTTCTTCTAAAATTGATATAAAATCTTGTTTAATTGCTAATAAAAATAATAAATTATGAATAAAAACAAACCATCTTCTTCCACTGTGTCCATTTCTGAAATTCGGTTCGGGTTTTAGCAAAACCTAAACAAAATATGGTGGTCTTGTGGTGGCAGAGTCAAGATCACAAACCTTGATGGTGGTGCCATCTGGTGTAAAAGGAGAAAACATTTTTTTATTTTTTTCTAAAACGCTATGACTTAGGATTTAAATTGATCAGTCTTCCGTATCAAAACAAGTTTCCGCAACAAGCTTTCAAGCTTTCATCATATATGCTTTCAGTTCATAATGAAGCATTCTGGTAAGATACACCTTTCTTTTATTAACTCTTGGGCGATTTCTTTGTTGTGTGAATTTTACTTTGTGCAATTTTAGATATCCAAAAATGTTTTCTGACGATCGTCAAACAAGATCCCGAATTATCGACAGCTGTAGCTGCAATTCGTACACTGTTAACTGTGATTAAAAATGAACCAGGTAAGAATAACCGTTTATAAATTCAAATTTCTATATTTACCCCCATGTTATATTCCAAAGCGGAGACTATGGCTGGTTTACGCGCTAATCTTACCGAAGCGATTAAAACCATCAAAGCCACCGACAGCAGCATCACATCTGTGTTATCTGGATGCGAATTATTCTTGCGATTCATAACATTGACCTCGATGGAACATCGGGTAATTTTCTTGTATACATAACTCGTTTCTTTGTTCGAAACTTATTGCTTTTATTTGATTTTGATCTCACAGGACTTTGAAGAATGTAAGAAGATTTTAATGGAACGTGGAGAAGTATTTTTATCCAAAATTCAAGAGTCTCGTGGGAAAATCGCAAAATTATGCCAACCTTTCATCCAAGATGGATCCGTGAGTTATTTAAACACCTTTATTTCCCGAATGTTTAATTCATGTTTTTTCTGCGCAGATAATTCTGACTCACTCCCGATCACGCGTCGTGCTGCAAACTCTGATCGAAGCTGCAAGAGCAAAAAAACGTTTCCAAGTATTCGTCACCGAATCATGCCCTGACAAAAGCGGGTAAAATTGAAATTTATTATCAAAGTTCTACGAATTTGTTTAATTCAAAAAATAATATTTCCTAGATATCTCATGCAAGAATGCTTAATAAACGAAGACATCCCATGCACAGTTATTTTGGACTCTGCCGTTGGGTACATAATGGAGAAAGTAAATTTTGTCTTGGTCGGAGCCGAAGGCGTCGTCGAAAGCGGTGGCATCATCAACAAGGTCATAAACCTTTAAAAAATTAACATAATACAGTTATCAATGAATAAAATATTACAGATCGGCAGCTATACTACCGCAGTATGTGCCCAAATGAGTAACAAACCATTCTACGTGTTAGCCGAGAGCTTTAAGTTCGTTCGCATGTATCCACTGAATCAACAAGACGTGCCTAATCATTTTAAAGTTCGTAATTTTATTTCTTTAAATATGAAATATGTCAATCTGACCTTTGTTTTTCTTTTTAATCAGTATCCAGCATCCATTCTGTCCAAAGGTGACACTGCGAAAGAACATCCAAAAGTGGATTACACCCCACCGTCATACATCACCCTTCTTTTTACCGATCTCGGTATCCTAACGCCATCTGCTGTCAGCGATCAACTTATTAACTTGTACTTATAATGTAAGTCTAGTAATAAATAAATGCCGACATTTAACAAGGCTTACGTAATATTTGTTTCGTCTGGCACAAACAAAGAAAAGAAATATCATTTTATTTACGCCGTATTTCCGGAAATTTTATTGAATGAACATTCAGACGTAATCAATAAGGAAAAATCATTCAGGAAACTAAAAACAGTCGCAAAATAACTTTATTAATTCACATTTTTATTGCGTAAACAATTCTACAATAGCTGAAGTTACAGACATTTATCTCCATTGTCAGTATACAAAAATAAATGAGCAACAGATTACTAAGAAAAACTCAAAAAATTTGCTACAAAAGGAAGACGCCAAGTAGATTGAACCAAATGTATGGGGAGAAAAAAAAATTATATAAAAGTATTCCAATAAACTTAAAATTTAAGATAAGCTAAGAAAATCTCATTAGGTTACACCATGTAAAGATAGTACGTATAATTACTTGGCAGTTATCACTTATTTTAGCTAGAAATGGAAAAAAACTCGGACAAATTTGTTTTTTTCGTTCGTTATAAAATGGTTGCTTGGAATTTAGTCCTTCTTGTACACACGAATGCATACAATATCGCCCACTGTCAAGACCTGATTACAAATTGGGATTAAAAATAGAACAAAAACAATTAATATACTTAAGTTTAAAGGTAAAAGGAAATAAAAGTTATGCTCATTTCTACTTAATTAAAATTAAAAAAAAATGTCGAATGTAAGGAGTAAAGCAGATTGTTAGTCAAACTTCTTGTATATTCTATTGCACGTAACATTTCCTGCTACACTACTCTATAATTTATAAAAGAAAATAAGCAAAATGAAATAAAAAAAATCAAACAAGAATAAATAAAATAATAAAAAGTAAACCATGCGCCAGCAGTCCCGCGTGCACAAACCAAATTAGTTTAGTCATGCCGTTTATTATTTTTAACAGTTTACTAGAAAAATTCTTACCATTTTCATCGTATCACCATCGAATTCTCGAACCAAAGTCGACGGTTTCTCTCCTCTCTGCTCCTGGATCAGTTTATTGCCGTCTCGGGTCACAGTGGTCTGTTAAAAGCGAGCAAACAAACATTGAGTAAACGAGACTTGGTTTCTTTACACTTGCAATTTTGTTTATAAACAAATGTATACTTTGACGTCGCGACCATCTCCTGTGTGTTCGTCGAATTCCTCGCCCAGTTTGAACTTGATCTCCGTGGTTTTGAATGTAGTGGATGTTTTGATGTAAAACTCGTCACCGTTCACGTGCACATCTTGGACCGGGGACGCTGCATTCGCCAATTTTCTTGTGACCATATTCACACCTAGAAAATTAATTTAAAAAAAAAATAAAATTAAATAAAAGTTTAAAAAAAAATAAAATCAGGAAATCGGTCAGATAAAAATCTGGCAACCACCTGCAAATCTGTTTCACCCAGTCATTCGTGAACACCAGTAGTGTATGTGGCATTTAAGCAGTAGACAGACGACTTATTTCCAAATATTTTATTTAACATCCAAAGACTGAGACGAGTTATCCCGTAAAACAAACATTTCAACACATTCGACAGGAAATGGCCAATTGATAAACCAGACCACTTGCGGGTAACATCCTCCGAGGGAGAAAGGGGGGAAGACTTTTGTTTGTCTGTCTTTCTTTCTTTCTTGACCGACTAAATTTATCTCACCCCTAATCCTAACATTCCACAGATAAACGAGATAAAACCCCACAAAAAAAAATTTCACTCTGAAATTTCCTTCATTCATTTTTCAAATTAATTTTGGCACATGAAAATGTTGGCAGTGAGTCGATTCCTTCCTCCAATTTTAAAATCAACAAAAATAGACAAACTAAGCTTAAATTAATGTTTATTGGCCTTCGACTCGATAAATATTTCAATGTAAGCCAGGAAGTAAAAGAAAATTGATTATTGCAGACGTGGCACACTGCATGCAAACATAAAAAAAAAAGATGATCAAGGTTGAAACAAAATAAGCCACGAAAAAGGAGACTTTTGGCTCTAGTGTCAGTGTCAGCCATCATCAAGTTTTTCATTGTGTTTGACCCTTCTTCCTTTGACCTGTCAATTGACCCTGCATGACGAGACGAGTCGATAAGGTGTACGTTAGACTAATCTGATCAAGGTTAAAATAAACTAATTCCTCTTTTTTATATATGTACTCTATATAACTTAATTATTTACGACCTTTGGGCCCCACAGTGATCTTTGTTACTCGCTGCCACTCAAAGGTTGCTGATAAACTTTATTTTTTTAATGCTCGGTATTTTAAAAAAAAATTTTCTTTTACCATAAAGTAATGCGATTGGATCGTTTTTCGAAAATAGTTCAAGTGGTTTTTCTGATTTATTGAAGGGCAATGGGTGTGAGCAAAGGGCTAGTGTGTTGAATTCGATCATAAAGAATTTTTTTTTTTTATCTGTGTATACAAGTGGGTCGGGAATTAAATTCTTTTGGAAGGGGGTTTTAATTACGAAAGAATGGTGTTATTTAAAAGAGGAAAATTCGATAAGTGTCATTGACGAGGAAAAAAAAAGTGCTTCCGGTATTTGAAAAGATTTTTTAAAGGTTAAAAGGAGCATTGTAATTTATGTCAGAAAGCAGATTGGAAAATTGTACAGGAAGGGGGAGGGATGGGGCGTCAGATTGGAAAACTTCCACTTGTGGTGAATTTACGAGGTACAACATAGACCGATTGAGTTTTTAGACGGATGATACGATAAAATATGAATTATTGTTTTTATCGCTTCAGAAGAATAATTTCAAAGAAATTGGTTGTTTGATCCGCCTAATGATCGTAATGAGCATGTTTTATTATATAATTATTATATTAAAGGAATTTTTTCTGTAATATGAGTCGGTGAATTTGAACTATATCATCCCACTGATGAATCATTGCAGAGAAGCTTTGTTTTTTTTTTCCATGGTATTCTGTTGCATGACACTTATGTTACAATTGGAAGGATAATAACCGTAATGTTTATTACATCTAGCCTCTCTATACCTTTAATTATGACGTGCTATTTTAAAACATGACCTAGCTATACCATAAAAATTAAAAATAAAAATGGAAAAAAGAAAAAAAAACACGTATGTCTCACCTAAAGCTTTCATGTAGTCATCAAAATTTTCACTGGAGACCAACTTGTATTTTCCTGCGAATTCCGCCATTTCAAACTGTAAATTTTGATTCTGATGGGACGAAAGACACGATGCAGCTGCACTCGAAGCTAACAGCAAACGACGACCGGCAACACAAACCGATGGAGATGGAGGTTTTAAAACGGGTATGCGTCTTATCAGTGGTAGAACCCGGATGCCGCCCCATCTTAATCCAGCCAATAGGAAATGCAGATCTGCTACACGCACCAGACCATCCCTGTTTAGGTTTATAGATGATAAATTCCGACCGGTTCGAATGACGGATATCGGTAATGAGCAACCAGATAATTAATGGAATTTTTTTTTGTCATTAAATGTATAAATAAATTGGAAAAAAATGTTTGATGTTAGATAAATATGATTTTTTTTGCATAAAAAAGTGAACTTTAGCATATCCTAGTGTAATCATAGAAAAAGTGATAAGGAAATGTAATAATTTTTACCTGAAAAATCGCCATCCTTGGACTTGTGCCATGTTTTGACTTAATTGCACCTATTGCACGAACTATTAAATATTTAATTGTATTATTATTACTTATGGACTATGTTTATGCAACACTCACCGATACTCAACTGAATTAATCAGGCCATAAGAAATCGGCGGGCTGAGGAAGGCTTTCTCTTTCAGGTGTTTAGAATCGAATAAAACGAAAAGGAAATGAAATTCACTGTTAAAGGAATATAACTGTAAAATCCCGTTTATTAAAAGGCCAATGACCTACATAAACACATGTGTACTTTATTTATGACACTATTTCGCAGGTTTTTTGACCTGAAATCAAAGAAATCCTATTCATATGCAATTATAATTTATTTTTAGGTTCGTTGTTTCCAAATTTCATTTTAATTTCTTATTAATAAAAAAAATATTAATTTTTGTTGACATTAAAGAGCGCGAATATTAATTCGAAATTCTGACGTCACCGACGGGGTGGATGGAAAACCTGAATTTTTGTTTACTAAAAAGATGGGTGATGTTGTCGAAGATTTTTACGGTTGCTATCTTTTAGTGAGCGAAAATGAAAAATTTAAAAATTACACATATATTGGGTTCACGGTTGATCCCAATCGACGTATCAACCAACATAACAAAGGGATGAAAGCAGGAGGCGCAAAATGGACACAAAATAAAGGACCTTGGTATCAATCAAATCAAAAATAAACATAATTCGAGCAATTATTTTAATGATTTATATTTTCCAGGAAAATGATTCTCATCGTACATGGATTTCCCAATGAAATATCAGCTTTACGGGTAAAATTCGATTTTTTCTTTTATTTACAAACTGTTTGGCATTGCAAACATTTTTGAACGTTTTCTAGTTCGAGTGGGCCTGGCAACACCCACATAGATCAACCAGACTTCGCAATTTGCCAAAGAAAACAGCGAAGGAAACTCGACTTGAATACAGATTCCGAACTTTAGGAGAAATGCTCATAACTGGCCCTTGGAACCGATTACCTTTGACGATTAGGTGGCTCATGCCCGGATATGCTATACAGTTTAAGGTGCAACATTTCATCGATTGAAAATTCACGTGAAAAGGGGGAATTAATTTACAGTCCCAAGCTCAAAGTTGAAGAATCGATGGAATTTGATTTGATTAAAGGTCAAGTTCAAAGTCTGAAGGTGACAAATTAACGATTTAAAATGGAATTTCCCTTGTGAATTTTTCTCATAATCGCACGTTTTTGAAAACAAGAATTCAATCGTTCGATTCTTGAGGTTAGTAAACCTTTTTCACGAGTAAAAATATTTCAAATTTCAGGTACGGCCACCGATTCACATGCCCATAACCGAAGGTGAAGTCACGAGTAAGAAAATATCAACTCGAGACGTCAAGATAAACGATGATATCATTAGCAACTGCAGCATTTGCGATAAATCGATTAAGGTGGAATCGAACAATAAGATCTTATAAATTGTCTACTATCTAATTTTTTATTTTTCTTTCAGGATCTAAATGATCAGTTCGAGTGCTTCGTACCCAATTGCGATATGAAAGGCCATGTTTTGTGTTTGGCTAAAAATAATACCAGTGATTTTCTTATTCCTATTGAAATAAATTGTCCCAAATGCAAATCTACTTTACTTTGGGGTGATCTAGTTCGCCATCAAAGAGGTTGTTACAAAAACTCGAACTGCTATGACTCATGATTGAGAATACTAATTTAATTTTATCAATATGCAAATAAAATGGAAAATTAACGGGTTTCAATATCTACATTTATTTAACATACTTAATCAACACATCTCTTAGTTATTACATAATGAAAAAGGAAAAACATTTTGAGTTCGAAACTGTTTCATCCATTTTTCTTGCTCACTAGTTGACGGACAGGGTTTCTCTGGTTACTACTGGTTATTCGTAGTCTTTTTTAATGTCTTTCCATTGTTTCTGTGTAAATAAAGTATTTTAATACAGCAAACTGATTTTAGAATGTTAGGCTTATGCTTACTCCTGCGTTAACGTAATCAAAAATTCCTTGAGTCGTTACATCGACGAACCGTTCGTAGAAAAAGGCACCGCCGAATACTACGATTGCAAAGGTCGATGTTCGTCGAAAAACAAGGCGATTCAACGTTACCATAAACGACATTTTAATAAATTAGGTTTGGAGACTACCAACAGCAAGATATTCTGCTCGTTCGAGATATTCCGTACGCAGTTGATTAAATCACCACCAGAGTGCAGCTGCAGGCAATGGAATAGAGACTACGAATTTCGGTACGAATTATCGATCAATATCCTGAAGAATTAAATACAATACTATTACGATCCGTTACTTTTTTAGTAATAAATAAGGCAAATAATTAAGTTACAAAATCAAATTTTATAAATTGAAAATGTCGGAAAGGCGCTCGGAGTAGTGGCTTATGGTGAAATTTTGTAGGTAGAGTTTTACGGATTTGGCAGAAGATGTCACTAATCATCAGCGGTTGGGTGAGAACGTGAGAACTGTGTAATGGTATAATTATTTCATACACCGTAAAAATAGAGAATCTTATAAATGGGAAAACGGTATTACTGTGATTATTGTGAACGATCGTTCGCTGACAATGCCGAAAACAGAAAAAAACATTTAAACGGAGTTCAGCATCAACGACTTAGAAAGCAACATTACGATACTTTTAGAGGTAAACAACAAAAATTAATGTTTACAAGCTAAATTAAATAAAACCAAGTTTATTAAAATCCTAATGAAATTCTTACAGATGCAGCAACGATATTGGCGGAGGAAATGAAGAAAAAACCTTGCAAACGATTTGGACAGACGGGTCAATGTGATTTCGGCACTGCTTGTCATTTCTCACATTTCACCTACGATGACGTTCAGCGATTAAGAGAACAGGGTATAAAATCTGCCATATTAAATATACAAAAGATGAGAATTAATTATCATATTTTTCATTTAATATTACAGTTGAAATCGATCGATACAACCAAACAAACACTAAATCATTTGTTTCTGGCGCTTCCTTACTGGACTCGTGGTTATCGAAAAGAGCAGAGAAATTAGCGGGATCGACGAGCAAATCTTCTACGTGTGAAAATTCTGTGTCGACACTAAACTGGACTTTACCGAATCATTTACAGACTACACCCAATTTACCGCTATCTGTGATTCCTCCATCCGTTTTAGATTTCAGCGAAGACAATTTATCGACATGGGGATAAAACAAATAAAGATGACAGGAAAATTTACACGAGCGTAATGGTTTTATTTCTACACATGACAAATATTTAACGCCGACAAGTTTGTATTTAATTCAGTATCTGTATTTGGTGGAATAATCTTTTGGTGATACGACCAGACCACGGCCTTTTCTTGCACCTCTGTAAACAGTTTCGAGAATGTCGATCATTTCTTGTTTGTCTTCGAGTGCCCAGTTGATTTTGTTGTTGTTTCCTGTGCCCAGATCGATCATGATGTGTTTATTACGAAAGAAAAACATGACCGTGCAGGGATCGTACAATTCATACATTTTATTGAAATCGGGCACCTGCGTGATGTCCACTAGGTAAATAACTGCAAAGTTCTTCACTCTTTCTACCACGCTGTATAAAACTTCATCCATCTTCATGCAAGTCGGATCCCAATCGTGACCGAATCGTATGACGACGACACGATCTTCTTCCGATAAAATTGCTTGATCAACTTGCCATCCGTTGTGTAAATGTTGCAGGGTGTAAGACATGTTGTAATGTAGTTACACCCGATGCAGAAATTCACTAAAAGTAAAAGTTAATCAGACTGTCACTGCACCGATAATGTAAACTCGCGTGTAAGCTCTTCGTGTAGACTTGAAAAGCAAGCTAGCCACTAGCGCCATCTCTTGGTGGCATTTAAAATCGAATGAGTATATTAAAACGCTCCTGACTGAACTTCACAAATTTCCCTAGTTTTATTTACTGTTAAAACATTCTTTTCGCATTTTGAAAGATGTATTACAAGAAGCAAGGCAGGTTTACGAATCGACGGTACACAAACATCCTGCAGCGTTGTTTGTTGACGTCAGTGCCATCTATGGTCAAATTATTAAACTGAAATTAATGGTACTTATAATTAACAAACAATAATGTTTAAAGTAAGTCGGGCAGCTCTGAACGACACAATTCGACTGGCCGTAACATAAATAAAGGTCAAAGTTCAAAGTAATGCAAAAAGTTATTTTCCTGATTTACAGATATTTACCTGTCAAGTTGTATATTTGAGCATGGAAAATTTTTACGGCTGTCGGACTGCTCACGTCTTTGCTTACAACGTTGTGAAGTCCACGACCAAATTTGTCTTGTTTGGACATCCAGTAGACGATGTTTTCGAAAACATCCAACCTGAATGGATGTTATCAAGTAGTCTGAAATAAAAATTACAATGAACTATTTTTCTTTAAAGAAAGACAAAACTCCATGCAAACCTCCTCGTATAAGTGAATCATTCTATCAGATCCTTCCAATTGACGGATTCGATCATATTCAATTTGAAAATTATGTTGTTTATTGCATAGTCGATCGTAATACCAGTCGGCGATGCGAGGCGTTCGGAAACGAGTACTTTTCGATTACAGTATTTCCGTCCATCCAGGCACTTTCAATCTTGTGTTCGTTGCTAGTGTCAGTTCAATACATGCGGGTGTAAAAGAACCATAACTTATAACACTCGAAAGTTTTACGAAGAGGAAGGATAAAATCATGACCGTTAACCCGCTGGTTCTATGAAGAAAAGCTCAAGTTTGGATCTCATTCATGGTGACGGTGGTACCAAATCTGGTACCATGGCAAGTGGTATTGGCTTCGATAACGGGCGCAATTCTACGACACCTTCTTTAATATACCTGATCAGTTTGAATGCTCTGACGTGCGGAATGGAGTTTTAACCGACGCGCCAACAGTTAACTCAGGGTGGCGCAGTATGGTGGCGAATTGTCAATATGATTTAAAACAGAATTTTCAATCGAAAACTACAAAATTGTATCCTCAAATACACCAAAACACATTTATTTAAAGAAAATATTTACCTTCAATCGAACAACGTGCAGGAAATAGCATTAGGAGCGCAAATCGGAGTCGCAAACCGACGAGCCATTGCATTGTGGTGCCATCTAGGTTCGAATTTTGACATCGACACCGTAGCTAATGTATTGTGGTGCCATCTACGCTCAAATTTTGACATTAACTTGAAAGCTATTTTATTTTAGCAGCTCGAAATAAATTAATAAAGCTCGTAGTTGGTGCAGATTGCAACGAACTTGGGCCTTGAAAATTTTATTTAGCTATTTCTTTCTGAAACAAACATCTAAGCAATAACATAAAATCCAGCATTTGTTCAGTGTCAGTTTTATCAAAAGTGTAAACCAGCAACTTATCCTTTTTAAAAAAAATGAATTATTTATATTTATTGGATGTCAGGCGAAATTTTCACGAGTTCCTAAATCACAAAACAATTTTCCAGGAAAAATTAAATAAAAAATATACTTTATAAAAGTCTTTCAGCTACTTACACAAGACATAAAGGAGAGGGATGAAGCAAGAGTCGAGTGACACGAGGCAAACAACAAGCTGAAGATTTTTTTTTTCTTCATGGTGGACATTTACTGAGATTTCTGGGTAAGAAATGAGGGAGCGGGGGATACATCTCGAAAGAAAAAAATCCATGTCACGGTAAATTTTTTTTTGTTGATGGAGCAAACACTCAAAAAACATTTTTTTATCATATTTTTTTCTTTTTTTGGTTTTTTTGGTTTTTTTTGGTTTTTTTTTTTTGCATCCACTTAATTATACATTTTTAACTTTTGCAGTATCCTAGGCACGTTTGTTTCAACTATGAGCGAAATTAGAAGGGAGAAAAATAATAAAAAAAGAAAAAATTCATCAACACAATCTGCCACCCATAAAGAAAGATGACAAAAAATTCCTTTGGTTCATCAACAGAAAAGTCACGTCAAACATCTTTATAAAAATATTAAAACTTATTATAATAAGTGGATAATATAAAACTCGAGTTACCTTATTTTAATAATTTACAATTGTCATTTGTTAAAATTTCAATAAATAGAATTTAAAACAGTAATTAAGACGGTTTCTTATTTCATGTCAAACTTAAGTTTAAAATCAACAATATCTTCGAAAACTCGAGTTGTCCTACGATTTCTTAAATAAAAAAATTAAATTAAATGGCTGCTGTGATATGTGTAGACATATAACTAAAATAAAAATAAAAATAAAAATAATAATAATAATAATAAAATAAGAGAAAACACAAGAGAGAGAGGCAGTTTGGTAATATTACTAGCAAAAAACCCAGTTTCATTTCATTATTATTTTTTTGTATTTTTTTTACGTTTTTTTGTTTTTGTTTTTGTTTTTTATGCTTTCATCAAATGAACACTGCGAACGTGGAAACATCGGACGAGGACTCTACATCCCTATCACACCATTGACTTTGTGGAGCAAGGAGACAAATATAAATTGAAAATTAATAATAACGCGTCTTTTAAAAAACATCAACTCTTTTCACTCCCCCTCGAGTCTCTTTTCCCCTTTAAATACAACATTTTTTTTAGCATATCATATCATATCATATCGTTTCGTACCGTATCATCATCATAATTTCATAAAACTTTTCCCTTTTAAAATTTCTCATCTTCTGAGAAGAGTCGAAACACAAACAATTCGAGTTCATTTCATTTCTAGAAATATTTCATCAATAATAATAATTAATAATAATAATAATAATTCATTAATATTATTTTACAATAAAAAATTAATATTAAAAATTAGAAATTACAAGTTAAAAAAAAAGAAAGAACGCAAAGAAAGGAAAAAATGAAGAAAAATGAAAATTAATTAATTAATATCCCAAAATCCTCTATTTTTAAAAATTTGAATTTCCTTGAGAAAGGAAGATTAGTCATTATCTAGACTGCGATTCGAGCTCTGTGACGTTGGTCGTGCTGTTGCTGCTGTTGTTGCTGTTGGCCGACGACGACGACGAACTCGTCGCGTCTTTCTTGTCCTTAGACGAGTGATGCGTAACGCTCTCGTGCGAGTTTTCCACCATAGGTCCCCCGGCCGCCGCTGCCGCCAGTTTATTGTGAACAGCGGGAGAACTACCTTGACTCCGCTGCCCGGAACTAGGATGATGATGATGATGATGATTTTGCGTGGCCGAGGCAGCGGAAGGAATGAGCGGCGGAGGGATTCCGACCGCGTTGCCCATGGGCGAGTTACTTTTGCTGCGCACCGACGACACCAACGGACTCATGGCCGTCTGTGGAAAGATAGCCGACAGATAGGACGATGGTGGCGGTGGTTGATGATCGGGAGGTCGCAGCTGTGGCAGCTGTTTCGACCTTTCGTACGCCGCTTGGCGTTCCCTTTCTAGGGAGTACTGCTCTTCCAGATGGCGCCGAAAGTCTTGTTCGCGGTCGCGCAGCATCATGGCCGCCAACGGGTTGTATCTGTGCAGCATTTGTTCGTGCCTTTCACGCTCCATCTCCAACCGATGAAGTTCCATGCCCCTGTAGGCGTCCCTGATGTGTTCGGGACTCCACACCCCGAGGGAAGCGTGCGGACCCCCAGGAGCACCAGCGTTTCTGTCCACACCGGGGCCCTGAGGCGGCGGCGGCGGATGCGGCGCCAAACCGAAACTGGTCAACATTCTAGTCCGGTCCAACATGGACATGTGTGGAGGCGGCGGCCCCAAACTGCGAGTTATGTAGTCGTTGCTGCCCAAGGACGGCGGTGGAGGCGGCGGTGCCGCCACGGGCGTCGGTGGCTCCACTGGAGGGGGACGGTGCCTGTCTCGCAGATCCATCGCGTCCCCTCGACTGCTCACAACCATCACATCGTCGTCCTTTTTCGGTTCTTCTTTGATTCGCACATCGGTCGCACTCGTCGGCGGTTTGCCGATTGCGTTTAACACACTGTCGAAGGCACTCTCGTTCTTAGCGACGACAGTTGCCGACGGTTCCCGCGAGCGCATCTCGCTATTCCTGATGGGAGACCGAGAATTTTCCCTGCGATCCGAGCCTCCTCCTACTCTTCGTCCGTCCATCATTCGGTCCCTTTCGCGCGGCGGTCGACTCGTGTCGTCGCCGTTTCTGTGCTCCCGTGTCGAGTCGTAGTGAGGCGTCGTCCTTTGCAGAGACCGGTTCTCTCGGTCTCGTTCCTTCTGTCGTTCTAATTCCTTTTCTCTTTCTTTTTCTCTGCACGACACCGAAATAAGAGAGAAAAAATTAAGTAATTAATTAAATTAATTTAAGCAAAAAAAAAACTGAGCAGTCGCAACAAACCGTTCCATTTCTCGAGTTTTCTCGAATTCTTTCTCGCGTCGCTCTTTATCCAGATCGGTGACGGACTTCCGTTGCTGTTCTCTTTCGCGTTCCCGCTCTCTCTCCCGTTCTCGGTCTCGTTCGCGTTCTCTTTCCCGGTCTCTTTCCCGCTCCTCGTCACGTTGACGTTCGAATTCGGATTTCATTGGCCACGTGGCTGGAGGACCAGGGGCCGCGGGGAAGCCCGCCAACGACCTGTGCAGACGATTCCACTGATCGTGCGCGGGAGAATTGGACGTTGCCAAAATGTCTCGGCTGCCAAACATGCTGTTACCTACATTGTTTTAAAAAAATAAATAACATTAACGTCGCGAGCAAAAAACAAAAACCAAATTATTTAACACATTACCAAGAGCACCGAGACCACCAAAACTGGAGGCCGAACCGCCGAAACCCGAATAGGCTGGACGGGAGAAAGGGGACACACCAGGTCCTGGAAAACAGACGCGCGTCAACGCAACTGGTTTCTTGCCTGAAGCAGACGACACCACACAAAAACGAAAAAACAACAAATTGCACTCTTTTACTACGGTTTCGATTAAAACGACACGGCAAAATAATAATAATAATAATAATAATAATAATATAAATTTAAAAAAAATAAAATGAAATTAAAAAGTTAGTAAAAAGCAACTAAAAAAGCCATTAAAAACTAACCAAAAATAAATGAAATCAAATTTGCGATCCAAACGAACAATATACATACCTAGATGGCCAGAATTTGGGTTGAGAAAACTGTTGTGATGAGGATTTGCCTCGAATGGGGTTCGTGGATGACTCGAAGCTAAAACGAAACGAGTAAATCATTCGGTTAGTCACTTCACTTTAACCGATGGAATCAAGGATATGGGGTAACTATCGTACTTGGACCGAGAATCGACGACGAGAGCGCCGTCAAATCGTGCGGGCGATGCAACGACGGGAAGAGGTGATTGGGAGGACGAATCGGATCCAATGGTTTTCCCGCCGCTCCTTTGTGAGCATCCGCGTGGGCTTTCTGCTGATGGTTATAAATTTCCCACGCAATTCGTACATGCATTGCGCACCAACGACCCGATTTCTGCAAATTCAATTTCAGATTTACATTAAAAATGCAAATATTCGAGAAAACTAAAAAAATAAATGAATAAATAAAAAGTAAAAGAGGATTTCTTTAAAGGAAGTTTAATTTAGAAAGAATGATGCAATAAATATTCCATCACCGGAAACCTGTGTGCAACATCGAACCTAATTTTACTTTTATATTCTTTTAAAATTTGTAATTTTAACATGCATGTTTTATAGAATAATCAAATCGCAATGTGCTCATGGATTAAAAGTTTAAAAAAAAAAGAAATGAAATTTGTTTTTGGTATAAATTGGGTCACACGTACCAGATTCTTGCCCTTTACTAGTGGATTCATCTGCGAAAAGAAATCATTCCAGGCTGGGTCAACAAAAAGTAAAACGACAAAAAGCAAAAAAAGAAACAAAACAAAAAACAAAATGGAAAAAACTAAACAAAAGGCTGGTTTTTTTTCACTCTCTTTCTCTCTCTCTCACTCTTTCTTTCTTTCTGTCTTTCTTTCATTTCAAATCAAACGGAAAACAAGATCATTTTCCATTGCACACTACAACAAATCAAAGTGCAGTTATTTAACATTTACGGATTAAATTAAATTAAATTAAATTAAATTAAATTTTAAATCAAAACTACAGTATCTAAATAACTATGGAGTTCGAGATTAAGACATCGGGAACCTGGTCGACCTGCCTTTTTTCACAAAAAAAACAACACCTTTTTTTTCCATAATATTACCTTGGGCTGAAAGGCAGCGAGATGATTCGGTGGAGTGAACGGTGTGGCGCCCGGCGCAGCACCCGAGGGTGGTAACAACGCAGACAGACCAGTATACGTGCTCAGACCCAACTGTAAGAGAAGAAAAAGAAAAAATTAATCGATCGTTCAAACACTAACATCCATTCTGACACTTACCCCCTGTCGATAAAATGGCGAATCCAGTTTAGGAATCTTTTCAAACTGAAAAAACATCATTGCAAATTATTAGAAAAAACAAAAACCTCTTGCACACTTACGTTTGTTTTCTCACGTACCAAATGCGGCGACGGCGGTGGTACGAGCGAATTGCCCAATGCGGGCGGAATTAGATGACTGTGTTGATGAAGATGCGTGTGGTTGTGTTGATGCTGATGCATTTCTGTCCGCATGTAAGGCGGTGGCGGAATGTTCAGCGTCCGATCGTGAGAAGCCAAGAATCTGCTGTCTAACTCCCGACGCAACAAATCCGCTTGATCTGAATCGAAATTAATTTTATATTA
>JAQFZO010001183.1:0-17247 GCA_034695885.1 Geophilus flavus
GGATAAATTTGGATGATGTGAAATTTCTGAATTATGATGAAGAGTTTATCATTACTACGATGTTGGGTCAGGATGGTTTTGTAGTTTATTCTTTGAAAAATGGATCGGTTATTGCGAGACTCGGTGATTTAAATGGAGTGAGATTTTTCGATGTTAGCATCAAAAATGTTGTTTGTCATAATTTTTTCAAATAAATGTATGTTTGTTTTGTATGTGTATAAATAATAAAAGTAAAATAAACGTAAAATAGTCTGTATAAATAAATTTTTATGTTATCTAGTTTTTCTTGCCCATTTGTCCCATAGGGATCTGACATTCGCGAAGAACTTTGCTTTGAAGTACACTGAAGTGAACTAAATTATTATTCCCACAGCTATTTTCTTCTTGGATGGCGTCACTAGGAATTCAGTTAAGTGCACAATATTGTAGTGCTTGGACACTTACTCTAACTTATCCTCCGAATTTCTTGTATGTTTACTAATTCACATAAAATGACGTCCATACAACATCCAACACTGAGAAGTCCTAAACGTTTGTATGACATTTTTATTACGTCCCTCATACGGTAAATAAATTGACCAAAAGACATCAATATGTGTGACACATCAGCCCTTATTAGGACGTCTTGGATTTCTAATTCCAGACATAATGTTGATGTCTCTGAGTCATGGTCGTGCGCATTGTGTACTAGTATTTATTTGGGACTCACACGAAGACTGACAGTGCGCAAGTCACGAAATTTTCAAGGTTTTGTCGAGGTGACGGTTTTTGACAGTGCACATTATGCGATTATGGGATAATCTGCCAATCCCTGTCACGCGTGGTTTCATGTTGGTTCCTGTCTTAACATTGCAATAACCACGTGATATAACATTAACAAATTGTGTGAATAATAGCAACTGCACATTAGTGCAATATGAAAAGAGCTCGGAAAAAATTTTGCAATTCCACCTCATTGGTTAATGCCAAAGGTTTTGTAGATTTTGGGTAGTTTTAATTGATTTGCAAGGATTTAAATGGCTTTTTGAATTTTTTTTGGCCAATAAAAAACCATTCCAATGATCAAAACTGCCCCCAAACCAGCATAAAACCATGCAACACCACCCAAACCTAAAAAATGAGGGAAACTAAGTGCAATAGCAGTAAGTAAGACCCAACATGAATGCCACAATGTTTGTTTGGGTTGTTGCCCTCGCCCACAATTCAATGGGATGGAGTACTAACGTAGACGTAAGTATTGAAAAAGTCCTATTTAAAATTGAAATGCCGTATGAGTTACGTACGGTATTGAATAAAGCTCTATTACAATTAAAATGTCATGTCAGTTATAGTTTTTGATACCAGGTGCCACAACATTGCAACACATCTGTCATTGACATATCATATCAGCAGTCAGAGCATCGTGCTGATTGGCTAGTGACTTTGTCAAACGTGTTTTACTATTTATAAGCAAGTGTATCTGTCGCATTCGATTCATTTCAGTTCAAGTCGTTCAACTGTCAATCAAGTGAGCTGACCGAGACCAACTAAAAATGGCAATGAAGACAGAACCCAATCAAGAAGTCGCTGAAAAAATGTCGACAAGTGACATATTGTACAAATTACGAAAAGAAAAACTAGAACCAATTGTGTTAAATTGCGCCGATGGCCAGACATTTGCGCACAAATCGATCTTGGCTACACGAAGCGAATATTTTTCCCGCATATTCACTAGCAACACTACAGAAACCGTAAATAATGTCGTGAACATACCCGATATATCGCTGAAGACCATGGAAATCGTGATCAAACACTGCTACGACCAGAAAACGCCGAAATCTTTCGACCTGGAAGAAAGCGAATTACATCAATTACTCATTGCCGCGAACAAGATGATGTTGAAGGATTTATTCGCCGAATATTGGGGACCAAATCGGAAATTAGACGAGGATAACATGATTTCTCGGTGGAAATTAGCCCGACTCCTGAACAGAGACGAATTGATATCCGACGTGTACACATATTTTATAAAAGACTTTTTGAATTGCTTTTATAAAGATGAGAATTTCGTCGAAGACATCGACGAAACTTTTCTGGAAGATTTTATTTCATCCAACAACTGCAGGAAAATGGGAACCGACGAATGGGAAAGATTTGTCGTATTCATCTTGGAAACATGGCCTTTTGAAAACGATGATAGAAAGAAACTGGTTCCGAATTTATTATCGAAATGCGATTTGTCGATGTTGTCGACTCCGCTCGTTCAGAGATTAATGAAAAAAGAAGAGTTTGCGCGGCACGTCGAAGTGCGGAAACTCATAAATTACGAGATTGCCAAGCGATGGTCTGAACGGACTTTACACATTCATGCGATACAGATTTCTCCAGATGAGACGTTTGTCATTAGTAATTCTTACAATTTGAACGAGAAACGTTGGACTGCGGTGGAAAATTGTCGAGAAATGAAGATTACTTCGAAGAGATTCGATGACGAAACTACTGTCCAGTACACAAACTGCGCAATTCGCCCTTTTATTTTGAAAATATTTAATCAAGGCAATCACCGTGACTTGGTTTACAAAACCGCGACGTCTTCTGAAATTTATTTCCGGCTTAACAACTCGATTTATGCAGTGTTTGATGTCGAAAAGAAAAATTGGACTCTCGAATCGTGTCCGGATTCGTTGATTGATAAGGAAAAAACTTTGTTGTTGGCTACTAAACACAAGTTGTATTTTGAAGTGCGAGAATATCAACCTAAGCTGTCGGTCTACGATAAAGTTGTCGATAAAGTACGAACACGGTGGTCGAAATTTAATTTTCGCGCATTTCGCTGTCCCAGTAGATATGTCGGTTCCAACTCTAATTTGCGGATTCCTTTCCACGATGATGAGAGAAAGATACATATGTATGACGTAGCAAAGGACGAGTGGAAATCTGAAAATGGGTGTATCGACGATAGGATAAACTTGGATAACGTGAAATTTCTGAATTACGATGAAGAGTTTATCATCTCTATGATGTTGGGTCAGGATGGTTATGTAGTTTACTCTTTGAAAAATCGATCCGTAATTGGGAGACTCGGTGATTTAAATGAAGTGAAATTTTTCGATGTGAGCATCAAAAATGTTGTTTGTCATAATTTTTTCCAATAGATTTTGTGCATTTGTATTGACATAATTTGGTCCGAGGCAGCTGAAATTAGTGAAGGTTGGCGAAAAATTTTTTGTTTCGGGATATTGGTAAATCGACTCAGGAGACGATTATAACAGTGAGAAAATTTCCGGGCAGTTGTATACAACTGATTATAAGATTTGAAAGTCCTTCCAATAAATTCTGGTTTGAATTGAAGGAAATCAAACTCATGTGTTTTATTTTACTTTATTTGCTTCCATTAAATCCTTATAGTCTAGTTATGTATTAAATAGAGAATTAATTTTTCGTTTTCGCTTGTGACGTTGGAATAGCTTGGCACTGCACTGCAACACAGCCGTCTTGTTGATTGGCTCGTGAGGTGAGATTGCAAGTTCCGTTTACTGTTTATAAGCATGTTGGTTCGCTCGTTATAAAAGGTTTTTATGCCTTAAAGCTGTTTCTATACCGTATACATCATAGAGAGCTCGGCAGATCAAGTGTTCATTGTTTGCCTAGCATCACGTGGTACAAAAGAGAGCCAGAAATGTATCACTGAATCTTTGAAAAAGAAACAGCAATGGAGTGGACTAAGATGTGTTGGTGGATGATGATGAAATGTCAATACTCCAGGATAAGGATGGATGATCGAAGTGGTATAGAAAACCCGGAAGTAAATCTGACTAACAAATTAACAATCACAACTAACGTAAATCCTCTAATAGTGCACCCGCGCACTATTTGCTAGTTTCTTCCCACGCTTTATTAGAGATCCGCCTATTATAGGAGACCCTCGTATTAATCGATTACAACAAAAAATTAAATTCCATCTAGTCTTTTTCCAATTCCGTACATTAAAACCCTTGGTTGTCGCTCAGTCAACTAAACTTTTTGTTAGATACGTAGTTGATTTGATTTACCATAAATAGATTAGTTATTTACTATCCACATACACATAATTTTATTCGTTAATTAATAATAAAGCATACAGATTTTACATAACCATTACGAATGATTTGAAATTCTATCGTAACCGTAAGTCAAAGCACAAACTTTTATTTCCTTCATAAAAATTCTCATTTCTTCTTTTGAAAACACCTCGAGTATGGTGAACAATTAATAATCAGTGTCTTTGTTCCTATGGTCGTGTCCACTAATAATTTTAAACACAATCAATAGATAAACCTGAAAAAAATACAAAATAAAACTTTCGTGTAAAACTAAAAAATCAAAAGTTACAAACCAATAAAACATATAGAACTAGAAGGATTATTGCAATCCATGCCTGAGAGATAGAGATTAGGAATAAAACATGAAAAGTATCGACAATATTTTCTTTCTTACTCCTCCCAATATAGCAGCCAGGACGAGACCGTAGAGCGAAGTCAGTATAAATACGTTTTTAACTTTGAAACAAACCCGAAATAATGTATTCATCTTTTTTCTAAAGTACAAATATCAATAAAGTTTTTATGCTGTGCGACTCAGAATAACTGTTACATTCAAATTACTCATTGATTGTACACAGGATAAAAAAAATTACACTTCTATAAATTAAAACAAAGCAAAGGATGGAAATTTTAAATGGTGTCATCAAAATTGACAGTGCAGCAAGAAATCTCACTGATGGCAGAATCAAAATGGAAGAAACAAGCCCAAAACTTAAAAAAGCCATCCATGGGCCAAAGGAATAAGAGAGGTAGCCATACCCCACAAAAATAGATATAGAGGGAAAAGTGGATAGTTCCTGGCTTTGTGTTGGAAGGAAGACAAATCTCAACCTCCTCCAAGAGTGGAAGTGTTGAGTTCCGTCTTCGTAGACTTAAGAGGGGCCCAAAAATCCGATTCTACTACGGTACTATTCTTGCCTTCCAACTCGCATGTGTGGGCTTGCGGTTAGACCGAATATATATAAGTATACAGTAAATGCACCCTCTTCAACCCCCTCGATCCACAGAAGACAAATAGACTCCAAAAGTGAATTGTACGACCCACGACCCATAAACAGAAATGAAAACAAGGAAAAGGAAAGGTGAAGAAGCTGCACTGGGAATCCAAGTATGTAACTAAAAAAATTATTAGACACTAAATAGTCTAAATTTTTTACACATGGAATAAATGACTATAAAGTTGGTTAAATGTCTATTCTACAGTTAAAAGTCTATTTTATACTCTAGTAATCCAAAAGCCTCTTTTATGCAAATAGTGTGACTAAAAAACTATGGTTATAACCGTTTTCTAGTCGTTTAAGGGAGACTAAATAAAAAGTATAACTAAAATTGAAATCTGTTGCTGCGTTCGATCGTAAAAATAGGAGAGTTTAGAAGTGTTTTTTGTCACTTTTGACGTTACAACTGCTTTAAATATACGTATTAGGCCTAAGTAAAAAGACCAAAGTAGTGGCGTCAGAAGTAAGAGAATTCACTTCCATTCCTAAGATTAAACGTATCTATTAAATTTTATGTTTATTTTTCTTAAGTGACATTTAGAAGTCATGGATTTAAATTTCAGTTTCATTTAGTCACACCAATCACCATGGAGTTGAATAGTCACACTTAAACGACTAGAAACCGGCTATAGCTTTTTTTGGATTTCCAGTGTAGGCCCTTTGGGCTTCAGCATTGAGAAACCGCCCATGCGGCGCCCAGTGCCTACTAATATAGCGGAAACCACAGAGATAGGGCTTGGAAGCTCCGCCCCCCGCCTCCGAGCACCCAGGACACAACCCTGAACTTACAGAGTTTTTTATTGTTTTATTATGAAGTTTTTTCTAGTGTTTCTAGATTTAAATAAAATTTGCCTTTATCACAAGTTGGTAAATGACCCCTAAGAAAGACAAGTTATATTCCATAGTTATGACCTGTAATCTGTATTATCCGGTTTCTATAATTCTATAATTCTGACTTTCTTACAGTAGAACATACACAAGTACAGTAATTATAACTTAATAACAGACGGCCTTCAAGCGCAAACTCTAATGAGTAATTTGAATGTATCAATTAGGTATTCCGAGACAACCTGTAGAATTGATTCTTACATGTAAATTCTTAAAGATTGAATAAATCAGTTTGACGAATATTAGGATCAGAAGTATACGTAAATGCA
Organism: Geophilus flavus; assembly: GCA_034695885.1. Classification (NCBI taxonomy): domain Eukaryota; kingdom Metazoa; phylum Arthropoda; class Chilopoda; order Geophilomorpha; family Geophilidae; genus Geophilus; species Geophilus flavus. Next base: position 6,217 of record JAQFZO010001183.1, read on the forward strand.
TATGAATATTAGCTGAAAATCAAATTTACTTTATTAATTCGAACATTCATGTACATATAAAAAAAACTTACGAGGTTGAAGACATTCTATCACATAAGAGATGAACTTTTGGCAATTTAAAGTCTGGATATAATGCAGAAACGACGTAAACCTGAAATAAAATTGCTGTAAAGTATTTGTTCTGCTTTATATTAATGAAAAAATGTTATACGCCTGTCGTTATGGCACTGCTATTGTAATTGATGCATTGCTGACACACAATCTTGAATTCTTTATGACCAGTGATGATGATGTTAGCCATTTTTATTTTATGTGAATCTCTTTGTTGTTAATAAACATCAACAACATTAAAACCTTTGTTGGAAGTTGACATTGTATTTGACACGATCATAAATACTCGAAAAATATAAAGAAATTAATTTTATATCAAAGATTAATGCAATTTTTATGATTTATGAACTCGCAAAAAATTAATTATTGCACTTAGCAGTTTTTTGTAGTTTTACGATCCGGACCAGACTCGATTCACACGGTCCAGATGTGAATTTGGCCGCAATCGAGTGTTTCGAACCGAATATGAAAATATTTTGGATAATTCTAGAAAGAAAAATTGTGGTAAACCCTAGCGCCAGTTTGTGGTATTAGTTGTAGATTTTTTTTTAATGAGTTTAGTAAATAAAAAGTCTGATTGACACGTTTTTGGCCCTTTACTCAAAAAGGGTGTAAAGATAATTTATCTCACTTTATACTGTAGACCGTAAATCCTCTTATAGTTCCTCTGCGCTTTATTAGAGACCCGCGTATTAATCGATCACAAGAAAAAATTAAATTTCATCCAGTCGTTTTCCAATTCGGTACTCACAATTTTGGCTCTCGCTCCAAGGAGTCAGATTTATTTTTCTCAATGTGGATTATAATTTTACGCCAACATAGATTTCAAATGTTTAAAAAAAAAATTCTCAATTTGTTCTTCTGATAATTAGTTTGGTTCATTATATTTCTAATTTCTGTTATGTCCAACTCTGAAAACATTACTTGCGTTCAATCTATAAACTAGAAGACAAGGCACGAAATTTTTATCTCGTGAATTCAAAAACTTGCAGATTAAATGTGATATCGAATTTGCGATGCGCCATGTCGAGTTGCAGTTTAGGGAAAGTCACAAATTACCCAGAAGTCACTCTTACGCCAGAGTCTGTATTATAGCGCCTCGCGTTATAATAGACACCCGCGCACTAATTACCAAAATCGAATTTACCCCCGTGTTTAAATAGAAACCTGCACAATTAGAGGATTTAATGTACTTTTATTCCATTACAAATCATTTCCAACTCCATCGTATATAGGTAATGGCACAGCATAAACTTTCAATCATTTGCTTGAAAATTTCTTTCTTCTTATAAAAGCCATCACACACATTTTACATTGGCTAGTAATTATGGACAAAGTCTTTGTGCCTCTGGGCAAATGACGCATTCGCATTCTCTAGTTATTTCGTAGTAATAATTTAAGACTATAATCCATAAATACATCTGAAATAACAAAGAAGTAAAAGCGTCACGGATAAAATATGGAATTACGGTACTAAACGCCAGGCATCAAGGAGTTCTGTGATTTAATTGTTATTGTTTCATTTTCATCAATTTGGTCGATTCTTACGGCAGTTTACACAATTTTCCCTGATAATTCTCAAGTTTTACCATTTTCCCGCATGATTTTCACCATTTTTACTATTTTCTCCAATATTTAGGGCTTGTAGCTATTCTCTTATTATTGTCAAATGTTAAAGAAGAAGAGAATCGTCAATAATCGGTTCAAACGGGTGAAGAAACAGCAATAAAATTTAGGAACTGGATGAAACTTCATCTTAAATCACACTGAAAATGGGTTAGAATGGTGAAAATAGTGAAAATAGTGTGAGCACAGACGTAAAAACGGTGAAAATCTGGATTAAAAACTGTTTGAATCGATCAGATCATGAAAATCGAGTGCCACCAGACTTGTACCGAATGAGTCAGAATAACTTATCACTCGAAATAATTTTTGAACTCGTTCAGACATTATAGGAAATTTGAGGTGGGGAATTTGATGGTTTTTTCAAATTTTATATTCAAGGTTATCTTCTAGGGAATCCTTACTCTATTTCAAGAACCATAATGATAGGTAAAACAAAAAAGATCAATTAGAAAGTTCTAGAGCGCCTCATTCTTTCTTCTTTATCCTGTCATCATTTCGAACATAATGCAACCGAAATAAAGGGTTTGAAAACTGTTTTGCTGCTAACATGTACACACCTTCAATCCTTTTTTTTTCAAAATTAATCCATACAAAACATATGAAGTAACATCATTTCTAGGCTTATTTTGAGGTGTTTTACAACTTTCTAATTGACTTTTTGGCTCTATCTATCATGGTTCTGGAGATAGAGTAAGGATGATCTTGAAGATGACCTTGAATTTTAAATTTGAGGACACCATCAGATTCCCCACCCTAAATTTCAAACACTAGTTCAAAAATTCTTTCAGGAGATAAGTTATTCTGACTCAACTGATGCCTGACGTCTCCTGATCAAATAAAAAAATTAAAACTTTCAAACCATTATAACATCTAGCGCTAGAATGACTATTGACATTATATCCTAAGAGATACAGATTAAGCTATTATGAATAAATCATATGATAAATTTTCTCTCTCACTCCTCCCAATACTGCAAGGATTGCAGCAGTTGCAGTCATCAAAATTACGACCAAAGTTATAATCAACCACATAAGGATGAACTCTGATTTTTCCTATTGTAAACAAAATATTGACAAATTTAATAATTGCTTTTATCTCAAAGGATTCGATATTTCAATTCCTACTTGAAAAATGCCAAGGATTAAATAAACAACCGCTATGGTCATGAGGATCATGGATGCCAAATACACACCAGCAACGCTTAACATCCCTGAAGTGAGAAATTTACTTTTTAATTTGAATGCTCGTGTAAAATACTTACGAGGTTGTGGAAATTGAAGCACATCGAGATCCGTTTTTGGTAATTCAAAGTTTGGATATAATGCATAAACGATGACTGCAGTTGCAAGAAGTATGATGAAAACCTTAATGAATGAAATTGAAGTGTTTAATTATCAGAGTTTAATTAGTTGTTTTGATTGGTATATATTAACGGCTGAAAACTGTGCAGCTACTTTGACGCCCGTCGTTAAGGGACAGCCACAGCAAAAGATGTATTGCTTACACATGTTCACATTTTCAAAACCTCAGTTAAGCAATGATGGCGGCATCCATTTTGATTTTGTGAGTCCCTCTGTCGGTAAAATGCATTTTAAAAATTAAAAATCTCTGTTGGTATTTGATTCTATATTGCAAGAGCCTTTGGTCCCCATTTTCTAAACTGTATATAAGGATTCCCCACCAAAACTTTGTCACTAGATAGTGCTGCACTCTATAGGCTCAAGCTGAATGGTTTTGAAAAAATAGACTATTACTCAAAATGGCCAACTAATAAAAATGAACGTGTTTAAAGCCATGTTTGATGCTTACATAAGTTTATGGGTTAAAATAGAAAATTGAAAAAAAAATTGCCATGAAAAAATAGATTTGGGGCAGCCATTTTAGATCTGAACTTGATCAGAACAATGAGGTCAAAATATGCAGAGAATATTAATAATTTCTTAAACAAGCTTATGTAATCTTAATCACAGCATAGTTCCATCTAGTGCCAAATTATATCGGCTAATGGTATAGGTGTTTCACTACCTGTGTAATTTTAGTGATTGGATCTCTCACTAGAGTGTGTTGCTTGTATCAGTTTTCCTGTTGAATAGAAAGCATTATTTTAGCAGTTGAGCTCACTGTTTGCCATCATAGTTGAGATGTGATTGTAAGTATTTACTCACAATTATTCTAATAATTTGTCTAACTTGTAAGTTATTAAACTCACATTGTCAGTGACAGGCCTGTTCACACGTAAATGTTTATAGAGCTAATGTAAATAGTGTTTGATTGAGTAAGCTTTTAATTGTAAGAATATCGTATAATTTGTTATCATTTTATAGTAAAACCCAGTCTTTTTATTATGTAGAAACTAACCCATTGTGGTGTGAGGAACAATTCCACAACAGGAATACAGACTTAAGAGCCAGGAGTTTTACAGGAAAGTTCACTCAAACGCACTGAAAAGTTAGAAGGTGCATTGTGTAATAACGAGCAAATTTTGGATGACCTATACCAACTTGTGGTCAAACTTACAAGCAACTTTTAATAAAGACGCAAGGAAAATGGTTTCCTGTAAAAACCCCCATTCAACCAATAAAATTGAATTTACTGTGCAAATCCGTGTTCGTGCGGAAATTATACTTCCTAAAGGGTCACTTTGTGACACGTGCGCAATTGCACTGGCTAATATGGACTGAAGGTGCGGGGGCTTCAATTCGATTCTGTTTATACTCACCTGACCTCTGTTTATATGGTCACTCCTGTTGGAGTCCTCTTGGGATATAGCTTGATGGTGGTGGTCTCTGAAGTCGTGATGCTGTTGTTGAAGTCTATAATGAAGGTGACATCAGCCATCAATGACAACCTGTTCTTCTGCTTCATGTTGTGTGCTAGGTATTTACCTAATCCCAAGCCATTTGTTTGCAGATTACTGTATACCGGTATCAATAATTATTGTTCATAAAAAAGGCAAATAGTACATATATTTTTTACTGGTCTGCCCAAATTATCCTGCCCTGGTGGCGGAGGGAAAAAATATGATTAATTCTAATCTAGTCCAACAGATGGCGCCCCATTACAGAGCATACCAAAGCAAAAGCATAGCAAAGCATAGCAGATTTATAGAATTTTCACAGTTGGTAGCTAAGGGAAACCTACCACAAGTCAGGTGCCAGGTAGTTGCTGGATTAGTCTCTATAAATTAAAAAATTACGCCAAAAAATTTAAAATCATAAATCATTTAAAACATTTAAAAAATGTTATGAGATATACGACATCTTTATTTAAAAATTAAGACACATTTAATCTTTACTATTTGTTAAATTGTTTGTAATCTTTATCTACAACTGTGATGAGTAATCAATAGGTTACTGGTAACTCTAATGGACAGTATAGAAGTCCTTCCTATTGACTTGAAAGAGTGCACACTGCACAGCCCTCTTTCTCACTCTTAACACTGTGTTCTTCCATTGTTGTGCGAAATTGATGGGCTGGATCAAAGGCGTGTCAGTATAGTAGGTCAGATGTAGAGAAGCAGAGGTACACTAGAGGACGGAGTGATGCACTGGTCAGAAAACTTTTCTCCCTGAGTGCAACGCGATAAAAAGTCTTGAAAGTCCTTCAGTCATCAGGTGAGGCAACTTCTGTAATCAGTAAGCAATTCAGTTACCAAAAAATAATCCAAAGTATCATGCAATGCAATGGTTTAAGTGTTTGTAATTGATACATTATGTGGATTTCTATTTAAAAAACTATAAGGAATCAATTAATTTAAAAAAAAATTAATAATTATAGCACTTTCAGAGTGTAGAATTTTTTAGGATTTTGGAAAGTTGGCCACATTCACCTCCTTTTCCAGTGTTCAGTGGTGTAAGTGGGACTTTTAGCGCCTACCTATACTCCCAGGGCTAGTGCCACTTCCCAAATTAAAACGTCAAAGTCAATTAATATAAAGCTTTTTCATCGGTTAATTGATTTTGTTGATGTAAGAGATTAAGGCTTAAGTGGGCTGTGAGTGAGGTGACTTTTATGCTGAACTCTCACAAAATGAAAAAAAATCCAACCATATTGAAGATCTTTGTGAAAAAAAATATCAGGTATAATCTTATACATAAAAGAATGTAAAAAAAGGTCTGTAAAATTTTTTTAAGAGTGCTGTAAAATGGCAATTTTATTTTATTTAGTTATTCACTCCTTCTGAAAAGAATAATCCATTAATCACCCTACTCAAGCGCTTCTTATCACCGCGTGCGCGTGTTTTGCAGCTGACAGATTTTTTTGATATGATAGAAGCCAGTTAAGTATCAACACGAGTTTGTGAAGCTTCAGTATATCGAAAAATGTGTAATGATGAAAATTGTGAGCTTATTTAAAACATTCATCCATAGCTGCACAATTTTCATCATACAATAACCAAAAATATTTGCATACATAAGTGTTTTCAGAGATTTTCTTCTGAGTTTTAATTTTAGTACTATAACTAATTAAGTACACAATGTTTGCCAATTATTAACATCCGGGATTTATGTAAATGAAGTGTTTACACCATCTGGATGCTGTATCTGGCATGTGCAAATTTTATCAAGGCTCATTGACTTATTGATATTTCCTCTGCTTGTAACCTTAAGTTACTAATGATTTTGGAAAAATTCTTAATAGTTAACTCTTGTAATCTTGAATTGTTTATAGTACGGAACTGTAATTAAAAAAAACTGTTTACTTTTTCATCTAGTTTTTTCATATGTATAAATCCACCATCAAAGTTAACAATAATTACTGGTTTGCATTTTTTCATCAGGACTGCCTCTGTGCTGGGGCAATGGCATCTATGAATGGTTTTTGAACAAAGGATGCTCATTATTGATTGGCCAGCATGTTTCCATGACTTAAACCCATGAAAAACCTGTGGGGCATCTTGGCCAGAAGTGTTTATAAAGCAAAGCAATATTCCAATATCGAAGTATTAAAAGAGTAAAATTAGTGATTAAGTGTTACATAATCTTGTAAAATCAATGCCAAACTACATTTTTAAGTTAATTTCAAATAAAGGAAACATTATTGGCCATTAGAATTCATTTTCTGTTGTTTATTTTTTGCTGCCTTTATAATTATGGGACAGGTAAATTTCCCAATTGTTGTCAATTTTCATTGTATAAATTGATAAATGCTATTCTTTTAATGAACATTATTTACAAGTGTAAATAAAGCAAAAACACTAACAATTGTCATCTGGCTTTACTTTATGTCCTAATTTTGGCAAAATTTGATGGTGCTATGGGACACACCCAAGGTAGTGGACACACCTTAGGTCCTACACAATTGTTAAACAACTGATTTGGGACAATTTTCACTACAAAGTAGTATTTAATACGCCAAATTATTTTAATTTCATTAATTTTTGTAAATCAACAAATAACTGGACCATTTTCATTACTTTAAAAAATAAATTTAAAAAGAAAAAAACAATCATATTCAACCCTTGAAACATTTACTGCACATTTTATTCCATGCTGAATTTTGCCACAAAATTCTATATACCACATCATCACCATACTAGCACCATATCCCCTCCATTCTCTTTGTACATTATAGTGCAGTTCACATATTTTCTTTTTTACCTAAAAGACTTCTTTACGACATCACCAGGGTTTTATGTATATGGGAAATTGTGTTGTTTTACAATTGATTTTTCTAGACTCATTCAGTCAGCGCTAACCTACAAAAGAATCTTTTCTATCCCTCTAGCTGTTTGGATCGATAAGTGAAGGTATGTGCCATGTATTTACTCCAATGCCGACCAGTTTTCTCCCTTTTCTTTAGTCCACATCCAACATATCTAACGTTTTCTTTTTTTTTTTTTTCCTCTCACTTTGAATGCATCCATGCAAATCAGTCGGTTCTGCTTTGTTCGCTTAAGAGGAAATGTTAAATAATTTCCTGCCCGTGTCAGGCAGTATTATAAATTTCACTTCCAAATGCGACATCTTACGTTTATACTCGCGCTTAAATCTTTTCTATTTCTTGTTTCTAAAGACAAACAAAGATGATGTTATTTGCAGAATGGATGTACTGTATCTTTTGAAAAAGTTCTGTTTTAATATTGTTCGCTTGTTTTTGAGAAACTCGTTTTTCCTATAAACATAAAATAAAAAATTGCGTCATCATTCGTCTGTTAATGTTTTGCACACATTGGACACTAGTGGTGATGTGAAGAAAGTTTGTTGAATAGAATAGCATCAAAGAGACCCAGTATGTGAGTCGACTGGACATGGAATTACGAATAATGTCACAAGATTCTCGTCTCGTTCGAAATTCTACAATTTTTACCTCTGAATTTCGTCAAAAACAAATTTAAATTTAGGGTTTGTTTTCCTGCTTCTATAGTGGCCAAATTTTTTATCACAAATTATTTTTAAAAAACCAGAAAAAAAGGAATTAAACATCAAAATACATCAAAAACAAGAACTTTGTGATTAGCCATTTCCTTTATAACATGTAAAAAATTAACTTCATCCAAATATCGATATAAAAACCTGAAAATTTCATAGCGATAATAAGTAATAAGAAATCTGTTTGACCATGACAGTCACGATCTCGGCTTATTACTCCTGAGATGAAAGGTTATCCTAGACGCAGATTGGACCTTCACTGCCCTCCTTTTACGTGACCTTATAAATTTTCCTTTCCCTTTTCTTTTTAGCTATGTAATGGCTGCTTTCCCACCCCACACAACACCGAGGGGACTAGTTAGAAGGCTGTCTGATGGTTTTGGGATTTGCAAAACTCATGTGGATGACACCCTAATGAAATTTGGAGCTTCAAATGTATGGACTAAATGGCAAAACACGAGAAACCTTCGGCTTCATGCGTTGGATGGCGCCTCAAAGACACAAGAGAGAGAAAAAATTCACCGGTAGATATAGACCCAGCGCACTAAAGGACTTGCATCTGGGTGCCATCGGTTAAATGTCGACTACTTCGCATGCTCTACGCATGCGTCTGAGTGTTGGGCTGTGCATTCTGGTGTGCATCGACTCCCAAGACTATGATTGTAAGTTTTTCGGTACATTTTGGATTGAATTTGAGACTGTAATTTAATTTTTTCTTTATTTGATAATAAAAAATGAGAATTGAGTGTTTTGTTGTGTGATTTAATAAATTTGTATGGAAATTCTGGTTTGTAATTATTATATGCCTCTTCTGCTCTTGGAATCGACTTGACCTTGCGCCGTAAATCTATATACCGTGTGGGAACGAGAGGGTTTGTCTCATACTCTTATCATATTGCTTATTTATAAAGGTGATGCATTTAAAGCTTCCATACTGTATAGTAATTTTTGATATAATGCATAATCCTTTGAATTTTAAGTGTCTACCAGGTTAAATTTTGCCAATTATTTAAATGTGATTACGGACGTTTAAAATTCACGCTTGTTTTTATGTTTATGCTATAGTTTATACGGTATTTTGTTACTCATTAGAAATATTAAAGAAATTTAAGAAATTTTATTATTATAATTTATTTTAATGGATTCTTCGAGGTTTGTTCTGCATTAGTTTTAGCTTGGTTTTAGTGTGAACAAAATTTTCTTTTGAAAATAATTGACAATTTTGTTTCGCAGTATTTTAGGATGAAAGATGAGGAAAGAAATCCAATTTACCCAGAGTCCAGTGAGTCAATAAATAAAAATTGATATTGACAAAAGGTTTTTGTTGAGAAATGACCAGGAAATGATAGAACTTTGAACTACGGTCAAATTTATTTTGTAATATTATTCACCAAACTGATAAAATTTATTTCAGAAATTAGTGAGATATGGATTTCTCTTTTCACACTTTAATCACACAAATAATAAGAATTTCTCAAATCAGATAACAATTTAAGATTTTAAACTTTTAAGTTTTAGCCTACCCTTAGGAGTCTTTACAATTAATGTGCCATATAAAATAATAAAATTACAAATAACTCACAACTAACAGTCTGAACTCGAAGTTCTTAGAGGGAGAACAAAGATCCGGGCAGGTTCTGTTCAGTCCATGCAACACGGAGGTCCGTCACGAATAAAGTGTCCTTCTGTAGACTCTTCGGAATCCATAAAACCTGGTTGCTAGGCTTCTAGTTACCTTGGGCTTCACAGTTGTGGAGCATCACCTCGCAAGCGAGTAGAAGTTTTGTTTGCAGACGTTCGTAATGTTTTCTTCGTCTTTTTCTTGCTTCTAATAGTTGCATTAATCTTGCCTGATTTGCAACTATTTTATTTTGTAGAACAGTCATCTTTTTCTGATGCGCTAGCAGTAACATCATGATTTGCTTATCCTTATCCTCCATTTTGGTATCCATGAGTTTTTTCAGTACCGTATGGCGTGTTTGAGAAGGCTAGTCTATTCAGGCAGCAGTGGCCAGTGGGTATAAGAAGTGACGAATACGATCAAACAACCCAGTTTTACCTATCACAGTTGTACACAAGCGTACAACAATTCAAATATGGAGAGTTGGAACGTTGCAACAGAGAACAGACAGAAGAACGATTTATACCCCAAGTTGGAATTTAAAAGATAAAGACCAACCACAATTCCAGAGGTAAGTCCCAACTAGACCAATCACACAATGGTCAGGTCTATCCCACTTAGAGGTCAAGGGCATGGTGTAGAAAGGACCTTTCTACACCACGGTCAAGGGGTGACCTAAAAACCATGCCGGTTCTTTAACATACAATCTTGGACCTTAAAAAGGAGTGTCATGTCCCTACTAAATTTACAAAAAAAAAAACATTTCACTCCTTTTCAGGGCCATCACAGAAACGGCCTAAAGAAGTGACGTTATGACTTGTGGGTGGGGCGGGCCCTAGTTTCGGACAAGCATTACTGTACCAATCCCTTCAACCACCTGTGTTTTTACTACTGCTTAAATTAAGAAATGAAGTGCAATCTTAATCATAACTGCAAAGAAAAAAAAGGTAATATATATTTAAAGGTTTGTTAATAGTTATTTATCAATTTCTTATCCATTTTATACTTATTCTGTATAAAATAAAATAACATCAAACTTCAGTTTTCTGTTCGATTTTATTTTCATTAATATTCTATGCATTAACCAAACGTTTAAATATATTACAGTGGAATTAAAGCGCTGGATTCAATGTGTAAAATGTACATTACGTTTTCATTTTGCATGCGTGAATATAAGAGCCAAACCAAAAGGAGAATTTAAATGTCCAGCTTGTATCGATAGTGTAAGTGAAATCCTTCATGTCCAACGTGAAGTTAACGGATGAATTTTAAATATTGAAGTCTGACACCGTACTAATAATT
>JAQFZO010001184.1:0-17227 GCA_034695885.1 Geophilus flavus
ATCGTCGTTTGTTCAAAGGGTAAATTTATTTGGGTCGTCCCACGGTTTGATGTTGGGTTCGGCTTTTCCTGTTCTGATGATGCCCAAAGCGCTTCAAGTTCTTTGCGGGCTTGAAGAAAGGTTCTTGTGTTATTGGAGTAAATGCAATGCAACGCAACGCAAGAAAAAATAGTGCGGCGGAGAATTTTGGGGGATTTTCTTACAGAGTAATACAGAATGGACACTCACATGGATTTATGTCAATTTTTGTAAATTTTCTGCATGCCGAGTCCCCGAGTGCAATCCTAGCGGTTGACCTAAGAACTACAAGGTAAACTATTTAAATCCATAGTCTGCTCGAGAAATAGTGCTAGTTTTTGTTGCGTTGCCATACGTGAGACCAACTAGCACGTGAATGGTAGAGTTGTTGCACAAGAGAAGAGTGCTATGTAAACTTTCAATGTCAGGACTGTGATTTGGAGGGGTCTAAAATGCACTTCCGGTTGGTTTAGGGACTTTAAATTTTGGAATAATTGGGATAAAGGTAAAACGTAATCAGCCACAATTTTTTGACACTCTAAATCAACCGGAAGTGGTAGTTTTTAACTCGCAAAATGATATTGGAGTACGTATTTAAATAAAATGCACTTCCGGTTAGTTTAGGAACTTGAAATTTTAGGAGCTTCCGTACTGAGGTAAATTGCAATCGGTTTAAAATTTTTAATACACTAAATCAACCGGAAATGGTAATTTTGATTCTCCGAAATTGCTTTCTTCATACAAGTATACGAACATGAAATGATGTGCAATTTGGAGCGAGCTAAATGGATAGTTCCGGTTAAATCTGATTCTCGAAACCATCGTGAGTAATTGGTAGACATTTCAACTCGACGTTCCCGAGATTCCACGTTCCTAATGCAAACGGAAGTGGCATTTTACTCCCCTCCTAAATTGCCCATTAAGCATTAAAACTCGCAATTTGCGACCGATTAAAGCAACACTTCCGGTTCACCTAGTGACACCGAATATCCCCACCGCTCGCGAGACGACCCCGAGTTCAAAACCCGACCGGAAGTGGCATTTCATCCACCTCGAAAACTCCATCTCGCGGCTCGTCTCGTTGCGATTCCAATCGGAAATTAGAGCCAGGGTAATAAAGCCGAAACTCGTGTACGTGACAAGACAAGAATCTGGTGAAAATTTGTTGTTAAAGCACGGGGAAAATGAGCTTGTTCGTTAGTCGAGACGCGCAGTAAACTCTACGGAGACACCACTTTTAAACTCGACTAAAACTGTCACTTTAAATAACTTAGCACTTCGCCACTAAAAATGAAATGCTTTTAAGGTGCAAAATATTTATAACCTAAAATTCCCCTTCTTCCCAAACCCCCGATGCAACATTTCCAAATTTCGAGACGCGCCAGACAAAGCTAATTTTCCATCTCGACATTGCATGAAAAGCGACAGATTAATTTTTAATGCTAATTGCAACGTTTTGTCTCATTTTGTCTTCACTTCAAATTTTAAAAAAATAATAAAACATAACAAAAAACAGAAACAATCTTGTTAGAAGTACTTAGTACAGTTATCATTTTAAAGACGTTCATTAACTCTTGAAACCCTTTAAAGACATATTGGACTTTGGTTATTTCAAGGTAGTAATATATTGCTTAAGGTCCCCAGTGGCTACTGTGGTCATACGGGACCTGTCACAGGACTAATAAATTAAATACCAAATGTAGGTTCACACTAAGTAAACGTAAGGGCAAACGCAACAGAATGGTGCATTGTGGGTAAGCTGTGAGCACGTATGTGCAAGGACCAAGATAAGACTCAAGCATCAGACTAATGAGAGCTCTAGTGGAATGAAGATTATACTAATCCACTCCTTCTGTTACAACTCCTTGGTTATGTTAGGTTATTTCACCTTGAAAATGTTGTCCTAAGAACTTTGGTTTCCCAAGGGTTCTGTAACTCGTGTTGTCAAACCCAACACATGCAACCACGGATTTGCTGTCTCTCTATATAAAGACACTACACAGGAAATCATCGATTTTTTCTTTCCTCAAATTTTTCTTTCGACTTAAAAATAAATCCAATTTTTAATAAATTATTAAAAACAACAAAAACAATTCCAAGAAAATTTATCTTAAAATAGTTTCCATTTATTTTGTATTTCGATCAGTGACAGCTACTATGCACGAGTGTTTATTATTGCGTGTTCAGCACATTGTGTCACTTCCGGTTGCCTCGCAGTCAGAAACCATTCTTTGATTTAAATGTCTTTCAGCAGCAACAATAAATTCATTTAATCTATTTACGGCCTCAGCAGGCTTGTCCTTAAAGGGATAAACTGCGATCCAACGGAAAAAATCATGAACTATACTGTACTCAGAAAATTCTTAGATCATCCACGCTTGTAGAGGCTTTGCGGAAATAGACTTATAACCATAAAATATAATTTATAAATTAATAAAATCAAAGTTAAGGTTATGACTTTGCAGACTTTAGAAATTAAATTCATAATAAAATTGTTTCGTGCGTGATGACAATTCTCAAATTGATTTAACAACTTATAAATTATAAAGTTTAAGTCGTAAAGCGATAAAATTGCCTTCTGGAGTCTCTAACACAAACACTCTTCCATTTTTCCAGCCTTTCAGTTCATCGTATCATGTAATTTTTTTCATTAAATTGCTAATACAGTGGAGAATTTGATGACAGTCATTGCCATTTTTCAATTACCCTATTTATTTCAGAATAACCGAGGTTGAAAGTTGCGATTTATCAACTCGTACCTATCGATGATTTTATAATTTTATAATTTTATGACAATGATGATAAAAACCGTCACCAGGTAGCATCATTCCAGCACGTCTCTCCTCTTCCACATCATCATCATCATCATCCTGGCATTTTTCCAGGTAAACCCATCACTCGTGGCCCTTTCCTCTGGCCATTGACCAAGCAAAGAAAAAAAAATGAATGAGTGCAATTTCACGTCACCAGACCCGACTAACCCATTGGTGCCCTTTTCACCGCGACTGCGTTTAAACTGAGCAATTTTGCAAAATTTTATCTCCATACTACCACACTATTAATGTGCAAACGAGTGGAGCGTAAAGAGTGCCATTACAGTTGCTTCTTATGACATTTTTATTGACCCTATTTAAGGCGGATTACAAGTGCCGAGTTTGCGAAAGAATGAATAAAAACTAGGCACTTTAACACGCCCGTGTTTACACTTTACGCGTGCCGTGCTGTGTTCATCCTTATCCTCATTCGATATTTTAATTCTTTTCAGTCGACAAAGCCCAAAATCCACCCATGAAATTCAACATGTGCATCGAACACGTCAAACCAGGCAATCAGCGTGCATAATTGCATTAGGGTTTCGCCGCAAACGAATCAGAAAACAACACAAAACTTTTACTCCGGGCTCGTCCTGTAGAGTTTTGGGAAAACCGCGCGGGTTTTCGGTTCGAATACTGCGGTTTTCCAGTCAGGGGGAGGTGTTTGGATGTTTTTTGATGGGTTTTAGGGTGTTTGAGGGGTTTTGGATGGGTTTTAGTGAGTTTGCGGGGAGATTTTTGGGCAGTTTTGCTCGGTTTTGCATCCTAACGGTTTTTCATCCTATTTTCCACATGCGCAAAGTGAAACCCGAGTGGTTTGTGAATCGTATTTTATAATTTAAAATTGCTAGTTTATGACAAAAAGATCACTGAAAGGTAATCGCAAACCTCCAAAGACTATCCAAAACACCCCGGAAAACCATCGAAAATTCCCCAAAACCATTTTTAAAAACCGCGGTTTTTTCTAGTTGGTTTTTCGTAAAAAAAAAAAAAAAAACCGGCGGTTTTATGGTTCGGATAAAACCGAAAAAAAATATGGAATTAAACATGAAAAACAAGAACTTTGAATGCCCTAGTAGAAAAACAGAAAAGATAAACAGAAAAAAAGAGAAATTGTTTCATTCATTTTTACTACTGTATTTCCTACGAGTCGTAAAATTTTTATTATTTTAAAATAACCAATGAAAGTGCAATAACGCTCTTATGGACGGATGACAATAAAAAGGTGCTTGCGATATCAGCTTTAGATAGATATACCATTTTTAAAGTGATCCAGACGCTGCACCACGGGGCGAAAGCTGCACTGCAAGGCAATCACGGATTCTTCTCTTCTCAACTCGACCGTTCCGCTCGACCAGAAGAGACCGAATCGGTCGAGACCGCAGGAATGTGGGTGAGTTAAGTGACACTTTACGGTCAGCATATTCCTCCGATTAAATTAGGCTACTCTCAGCTGGCTGGGTGAGGGAGGGTCGTGAGACTCCTGAGAGAGAGGTGAGATGATGAGTCAACACCGGCGAATGGTTGGTTTGGTTTGTGTTTACTTTTAGCTGCGAGTGGTTCGGAATGTCCTTGGATTATTGAAATTCAATCGGGTAATTTGCATCGCCTGATGCTCTCTCTGTGTGTTTGTATATAACTGTGAGGGAAAGTTTGGTTTGGTCGTTTGGACGAGGGAAGTAATTATGTTTGCACTGGTGTTGGTAATTATTTTAAATTTTTCAAAATTGGATTGAAGATGGGGTACCGATATTTTTAAGGTGGGGTGGCAATGCGAGTTGGGGTCGTCGATGGGGTACAGAATGTTAAATGGTACGTTTTTTTGTATTCACATAAGGGGAGTGTTTGCAAAGAGTGAGGTAACATGATGAGTAAGTTTTTAAAGATTGTTGAGGTACCATAAAAAAATGTACTGTATACCAAAATTTTGTGAGCTACCCATGTACCACACTCTTAACCAAATACTTTTTATTACGGTACTGTACCAAATTTATTTTGGAATCGAAATTTTGTGATGAGTATTTGATTACGGGGCAAAAGTTAAAGTTGTACTGTATTGTCACACGAATCTATCCAATCAGTGGAGACACCTAATTCCACATCTGGCTGCCAAACTTCGGGTCAGCAGGTTTTTGGGAATCGTGTTCCAAAAAAATTGCAAACTTCCTTACTCCCCATTAGCCCTTTTAATTTACAAAAGGTATGACAGGTATGACCTTCTGAATTTAGACGGTAAGACAACTAATTTCCTGTTTAAAGGTGTCATATTCATGTGAATTTATACAAGTAAGATAACACGTTTAAAAGTCATAAAAATAATGCATGTCGCTTGCCTTTAAACAATTTCAGGTTTAATGAATCTGGTTTTAGAGACACTGGCCACTATGTCTAAAATACAGAACTATATCGGTTCATCTTGAATATAATGATGATTGATGAGTCACAAAGCAGTGCCTTAAACTATATACGTTATTTGATAGGGAGTTTGCGCAAGCCGTATTTTAGTAACAAAATTATGACATAGACATAAATCATATGTTTATATTATAAGATAAGTTTATAAGTTGCTGTAAGTAGGGCTTGTACGAACTCACTATTGTCGTATACGTAAAAATTCACATATATAAATTATGTTACATCATGTTTTTGTATAAATAAAAGGTAAAAATTGAAACTTTTCCCGTTATAAATAAAAGGTATTTGGTTAAGTTAAGAGTGCATAATCTAATTCAAACTCGTCGGTCACATCGACGTCTGGTCATGACTCAATATAAACGTATTCCAGACGTTAACTAACCACTATTTACGGACTGTCTGCTCCAGACGTAGCAAAGACAAATTTCCAAGTCCAACATTAAATTCAAATATTGAAAACAAGTTTAATTAAGTTACCTACTTAAACGTAACAACCCGACTTTAAACCGGCTTTCGTCTTTTCGCACCAGATTTCTACTAACAGGATACACTGCGGGTTATTTATGACATTTAATTTCAAATCTTCATCTCTTATTCAAATTATTTCGTGGAATTTCCATCGGTAATTGCTAGTTTTATCAATTATTGAAAAGAAGCATAATTAAGTTATTCGACGTTTGATTTCGATGTCACCGGACGTCCATCCATTTACAGACTTAAAGTCGAAATCACTCTTCTGATCCCACAAATCACCAAATCCCAATTTATAATCGACAAATATATAAGATATATTTTTTAAAAAAATAAAAAATATAACACGTGAAACTTTTAATCTCGTTTTAATGTCCACTTTTCAAATACGTGTCGCGGACAAAACGATGCCGAAGGGATTATACGTAGTTGAGCTAACACGTTGGCTTTGCATAACGTACCAATTAGTTGTTAGGTTTCCTCTAGGGGGCCGAAGTAATCCTGGCGGATGCGAAAGGGAAGATTGTGTTGAGCCACGAAAATCAATAAACTGGAGCTGCGCACGGCCAAAAAGACTCGACTCGAATCCAATCCGATGGCATGGCACTGCGCTGCTTCCACCTTTTGGTCCCGACTAATCGACAACGCCATCAAGCCGGACATTCGTCTCCCCCTTCTTCTTCAAGCTCCATCTATCGGTCGGTCGAGAGGTGCACTGACCAATAACCGTCATTCTCCACTGGTCATCGACTCGGTTCAAACAGATCAGTCAACCGGGTAAATGTTTCTTCTACTACATTTCTCTTTTTCTCAGACTCTGGTATCAGTCGAAAAACGTCTGTTTCGAGCCCTGAAAATTGCACTTCCGGTTTTGGTTAATGGCTGAAATTTTCGGAAAGGTCACACACACGGCTGTAATGAATTTCCTAAAAATTTTGAGGACCTGATCCAACCGGAAATACTCGAATCGGTCCAATGGAAAATGAAAAATCACGCAATAAAAATTGCACTTCCGGGTACATTTGGGGTACGAAATTTTCAGAGAACTCTTATACATGTCCATACAGTGTTCCATCGAAATGTTAGATCTCTAATCCAATCGGAAGTACTCGAATCAGCTCTTCCAAACAAACAAACATAAAAAAGACAGTCCAATGAAAATAAGAATAATGTTTCAGGTCGTAAAAAATCTCACTTCCGGTTACATTTGGTGACTAAAATTTTCGGAAAACCTGGACTGACATCCGTAATGAGTTCCCTCAAAATTTCAGGTCCATAATCCAACCGGAAGTACTTCCATCTACCCTTCAAAATCCACACTACAGAAAATGAGAAATCAATAAATCATACATCTGTAAAAATTACTCTTCCGGTTACATTTTATCACCGAAATTTTTAAAAAACCCACAACATACAGGCCCTTATTGAGTTTCCCCAATATTTCAGGTCCATAATCTAACCGGAAGTACTGTAATCATCCCATCAAAACAAAATAAACACACATTCCACCGGAAAATAAAAAAATCACGCAATAAAAATTGCACTTCCGGTTACAATTGCGGTATAAAATTTTCAGAAAACCCACATACATGTCCTCACCGACTTCCCTCAAATTTTCAGGTCTCTACTCCAGCCGGAAGTACTCTAATCAGCCCTTCCTTCCATACAAACAAACACAAAGAAACAAACAAACGAGTCCAATAGAAAATGAGAAATTCTTGGTCGAGCCGTGTCCTGCGGCTTTGGCGCATAACTTTGCGGCATTAATGGTAACATGTATGGTTTTACTCCACATTAAGCTTGACCTTACGCCGTTGTTTTAGGCGAACGACGAGAATGATTTAATCAAAAGTGGCGTAATGAGAAGCTAAATTAAACAAAACTAACTTTATGTCTCTTCGGCCAAAAGCGAACAAACACTCGTTTATTAAATAGAAAAATGAATCACGTGACTCTCGAATTAATCCGAAAATCCAGTGGCACGAATCCTCCTTAACACCCTCGGCTTTGTTGCACTCGCAGTTGCTGAATTTCAATTCGAGAGGCTCCAATTCCGACTCGTTTCTCACTCGCATAAACATCTCGCATTCAAAGATCACGGTGAAGAACTCGCTGATAATCACATTATCACCGAGTTAATCGATAAAACCACCGAATCGGTTGGAATTGAAACAATTTACGAGGCAACTGGGATTTTCGATCGACTTGATTAAGCTCTTTTACGAATTCCATTCGACTGGTTGAGGAGAATGAATGTGATGTAACCACTTTTCCAGTGCGTTTGAATGGCACTTCCGGTTGGATTAGGGACTCGAGATTTTACAAGCAATAACTATACGTACTTTACCGTGTTCTCACGAGTTTTTAAACGCTGCATTCAACCGGAAGTGCCTTTATAAATTCACAGATACAAATGCACGGAAAGGAAATTTCGTGCGGGTTAAAACGGCACTTCCGGTTGCATTACGGACTTGAACTTTCACGAGCCATAACTAGAAGCACTTTGCCGAGTTCGGATGAGTTTTTGGACCCTACACCCAACCAGAAGTACCTTTAAGAACCAACTCAAACGGCCAAATTTTCAACAACATCGAGACACAAAACGAAACTAAATTTCGAGCGGGTTAAAATGTCACTTCCGTTCAAATCAGAGATTCAAAACCTCAGAAACACCAACTACATCCACCATACTTCGTACCCCATAAATTTAAAACCCCCACCCTAACCGGAAGTGCCTTTTTAACCCGCTCGAAACTGCAACCTTTTCATTAAAAATAAAAAGTTAAAAAATTCCAACTTCTCAGGAGCAGAGATCTCAGCTGAATTCAATCCGAACTTCATGCAAACCTCAAGGAAAGAGCGAGAACACCAGACCAAGCACATTTCTAAAGGCCAGTCAGTTCAGTTCACACTCGACTGCCATTTCCAGCTCCGATTTCAGCACATCCACTTTAACCCCACCACGAAAGGGAAAAATCCTTAAATCAATTGTTAACACGAAACATCCTCAAAGCACTCACACACTTTAAATAAATTTTATAAAACCAACAAAAAAAAATTAAAACACGAAAAAAAGTCAGAAAAAGCAATAAAAAGTAATAATTTAAGCACACAACAATACTTTTTATAAGTTTTAAAACCTTTTTTATCACTTTAGCAACCTTGTTTGCATAGGAACAAAGTCCCTTTATGGCAGTGCACTTACCCAAAATAAAGCGAGATAAATACACCTGAGATTGAGGGCTATTTTTTTTCCATCCGGGTCTCCGAGGGAGTACAAAGCGAGGACGAGGGAAAAGGGAACGATAATTACACAACTTCATTAACCTGCCTTCATTCTGCATTTCCGCTAAACAAGTGCAAGATGAACGAGTCAAGGGCAGATGTGATGGGAGTGGTTTAAAGGAACCCAACCCAAAAAAAATTTTTTTTTTATTTTTTTAAAATTTTCTGTCATTTGCAATCTAATCATGAGCAAAATACGCGAAGCGATTGCATTTGCACGTCGAATGGAAGTAAAAATCCATTTGTTTTTTTTAAATTTTATTTTTCTCTTATGCTTTGATGATTTTAATTACTGGGAATGACTCGTGAATTTTTTCAATTTAGTTTTGAATGTTGAATGTTGATGGTAAATGTTAAATTTGGTGGAAAATTGAAATTTGTGTTTATTTTTCATGAATTTTTGTGTTTTTGTTTGAAAAATGTCCGTTTTTAATGTATATGATAGTCAATGCTTCACTGCATTCCAAATGTTTTTCAGACATCAAAGGCCGCTGAGTAGGAAACAAGATCTTGGTGATTTTTTTTTTATAGAATCGTAAATTTTAAGTCGTTTTAGTGAATGTAGAAAACTATTGTAAATATTTTGTGAATGTGAATTAGAAAATCATAAAATATGGATGTATGTTTTTTGCTCATATTGTATTTTGTAAACGAGTTTAATCCTGTTTTTCTCAAAGTTGTTCCACTTAAAAATGTTAAGTAAAATCACTTTTAGGATAATTTTCAGGTGCTCTAGAATTTTCTAATTGACTTTTTTCCTCTACGTATATACAGTGACTGATAAAATTGTCTGGTTGAATGAGAGACATGCACTAAATAAACTAACCATAACTTTTTTAAAACGAAAGATAGATTGTTGCAATTTCTTTTGTTAGATTCCGTCTTTTAGCAACAAAATGCATGTCATATTTTTGGGAATAAAAAGCTTTTTTGCACAGATGTCACTGAGACACTTTTGACCTCGACATTCAGACACTATTGTCCCTTATAAAAAAAAAACAAGTCTACAAGTGCAGAATAAATGAAATATGGTATTTTCTGAGAAGTATAAAGCTAAATGTTGCATTTCATGTTACACACAACAACCCTAAGTAAACTGCCTAAGTAAACTCCCTAAGTAAGTTGCCTCAAAAGACAATTTTTGGCATATTCTTGCACTCTTAAAACGTTTTTACACCTTCCACCAGAGTAGGATGACACTTATTTAGGTAATTAAGGTTTCATCTTACACTTAAAATCGTTCCTCTATAGGTGTTCAAATGGTGGCAAGGTGTAAAATTTTTTTAAGGGTGTAAGAGTAATTTTGTACATTATTGTGGGATGTGGGGTCGAAAAACCAAAATCATTTTTCTGATTTTTGCATAAAAAATTTACATTGCGTGGCAAAATCGGATAAAACACAAACTGTCCTTGATTCATGCAATCAGATGTAATCTTTTTCCAGAACACAATATTTCATAATTGAAAAAATTAAAAATCCTAGAAAATCTTCCAGAAATTAAAGAATCTCGCTTGAATCCCTCAGAGATTAAAATCTCACACTAAATAATTTTCCCATAAATGTCATCAACTCAAAATCGAAACCAACACATCAACAAACAAATCCCCACAACCTTCGTCACCTTACTTAACACGATAGACGAAACAAACCATAAACCAAATCACGAATTCCCCACCCAATCCAATCACTAAACAGCATAACACGACCAAACCCGGGTCGTGCGCCCTCTCGTGTCTTTATTACTAACCAGCAACAAACACAGGTCACGACCGACCTTCCATTAACCCCCCAAACCGAAACCGAAATCCCAAAACAAAATAAAGGAAAATAAAACAAAATAAAACTATTCCTACCTTTTATCCAAACAGTGAATCCAATCCGACACCATTTTACACATGACAAGTTGAAAAGGATGAGACGGAGCCAATTAGAAGTTTTCCAAACACGTGCCTGCAAACAAAGAAAAAGTATAATTAATATTTCTTAATTTTCACACCCGATGCGCGCGAGTCACGCAAAACTGACTTCCTTTCCTCTTAACTTTTCAACAGCCCCGCAGTTGTTAGTTCTTTCAATTGTACTCGTCTCCATTAGAGGGCGCCTTATCAAATTTCTACTTGAACGTCATTCCACCAACGCGTGTAATTACATCACGTCTTAATTTTTCAAAAATTAACACTGCACTAACTTTTTTAAGACAAACCACTTCCCTTTTTCTCTTTCCCCTCTTAACTTTCTACCGTCTTTTTTAGGGCCATTAGGGTTTCAAATTACAGTATTCCTCCGTCAAGTGGCGGAGAAGAGAAAAAAAACTTGAGTTCTTCACGAATGCAATGAAACCTTTGAAATACAAACAAATGAAACTACTGTGATATTCAAGAGAGCCGAGCGAGAGGAAGGACGGTACCGTAGCGGTAGAGTAATCGCGCTTAAGTATTGGAACGGAATGAATGATACCGTACAGCAATAAACTCTTCTTAGACGTACCGTATTGCATTATTAATTTATTTCCCGTAGTGTAGCCACCTGCCAATTGATTTAGCATCCAACATTTCTTACTATTTAGGAAGTTTTAAGTGAATTATTATGTGATGAATGGGATTTAAATGTTAAATCCTAGTTTAGTTAATTAGATCAAGTTCAAAATTGACTGATCTGTTGCTTAAAGCTTTTGACTGTCTCATTGGTTGGAATCTTTGGCTGTATTAATTCATGGTGACATACCCATATCTGACAAAACCCATATTTAAAAAATTATTATTCTATTAAAACATGTGTTGTAATCACAGGAAGATTACAAAAAATTAAAAATCCTAGAAAATCTTCCATAAATTGAAGAATCTCTTTTGAACTTTACAGTCAAGCCTTAAGCTTATTGTAAATAACAAGACTCAAAAACTGATTCAAAGTAATTCAAAAATGAACCAAAATCATCAATGACAGACTCCAAGCTAACATTGTACCCCCTTCCTGTACCCCAAACAGAGGCTATTCCATCATTCTCCTCCCAAAACCCCCAGGCCCAAAACCTTTGCCACACATGACAATTTTGAAGAAACTTCCAAACTTTTGATGACCATGTATTAAATGAAGTTTTTACATAAATTTCTTTCTCTCTTTCTTATTCCTCTCTTATTATTTCATTCAAATATGAATTTTATTAGATAAATGTCACTATTTAAATTATGGAAGTCGTAAATTCAAACTTCCATAATTCATTCACGCATATTCACACCTGTCACCATTCACTTTGTAACTACACAATTCCAAAAACTCCACTGAAGGAACATCTCAACATATTTTTTCCCCTATTCAAAAATTCACAAATATAAAAATTTAAATATTCAAAAATCAAATATTCAAAAATTTAAAAATAAAAATATTTTAAAGAAAAATTTAAAAAAAAAACAGATTGATTGACATGCCTTTCGAACATTAAGTAAGTTATGTTTATCATCCCACCCACAAGAGAAATACCCGCACAAATGGCCGACATTTGCCATCCACTAAAATATTCAATCTTCGACATCATGAATAATGGAGACCGACATCCCAACTCTTTCCAACCTTATTTTATCATATACCCTCGCCGAATGTCGATTTACCACTCTTTAATACGTTTAATTCGATCGATTTAATTAACAACTGCCTTCGATTAACTCAGCACACGACGTTCCAAAGAAGCGAAACCCATTCGACTTTCCTGCAAAGCACCTGGGTGCTTTGAAAAGAGGAAAAAAGAGAAAAAGCATAAATAAAGAGGAATATAAAAGTCATACGATACTTTTAGGCTGCTCACAATTCCTTCAACTCACGTAGCATGAAACGCTTAGCGAGGAAAAGACAGACAAGTCTGCGTGAACAAGTTCGGAATACTCAACTAAAATAATAAGGAGAGCACCAAACTGCTGAAAGCACACTGCAAGAATTTTATTTTCATAAAACGAATTTCATTTTATGGCTATACGCTGCTGTAGAGTTGAGTTTTGAAGGGAAAAAAGTTTTTTGGGAAGGAGATGAATGATTCAAAGTCAAAATATGGGATGGAATGTTTTAAAAGTGAAAGTTCCAACGTTTGGGTTATCATCAAACGAGTGCTTATAGTTTTTGAGTGTATGAGTTATTCAATTTTAACTACATTGTCGACTGCCGAAGATGAGAGGAGGTGAGGATGCAGGTACGGTATATACGGTATCTAATTTAATTTGAATGCATTAAAGGACACAAGATGAATTAACAAAGACTACGTATCCAGAAGAATGTCTTGCGATAGTGTCTTCTGCTGGAAAGTAAAGTTATGACCCAATCCTCGTCTAAAGCCTAGTACACATATTAGGCGGTGAAATGTCAGCTGGAAAATTCAGGATGCCTGAATTTTTGGTTCGTAAATTGTTATGAGTACTTGGCTTAAGGAATTTTCCACAAAATACAAAATTGAGTATACATTTAGTCATTTTTTCTCTGAGTGCATGTCAGACTGCTAATCCATCCATTGCAAAACAATCTGCGAATCTGACCAGAAACGAACTCTAGAAACCTCTATGTCTATACTAAAAGGCTCCGACAAATATATCTTGCAATGTGCACACCAATGAGAGCAACCATCGAGTCATTTTAAACTCCTTCGCATGATTGATCGGGGGCAACAGTGTCTTAATTTGGCCAAAATGCTCTCAACGTGTCCCAATCGACCGATATCCACCGTAAGCTTATGTTAATGATCGGAAAATGAAAATGAAAGGAAAACTTAATTAAGAATGGAAACACTCACACACTTTGGGTAATAACCATTAAAAATCGAAGACGGGGTAGAATTTATTCAAAACTCTGACCGTCCATGATAAATTAAAAATTCAAAAATTCCAAACTTTTAAAAATTTGGAATTAAAAATTCAAAATATTGCAAAATTAATTTCTAATTAAAGCTTGATCGATTTTGATTTTAAAAAAAACTTTAACTTTGAAGTCAATTCAAAAGTGAGTTTTCAAAGCCTGACGCCAGATGGCGAGTGAAATTCGTTAAGGAAGTCAATCTAATTAACCTTTTGAGTAACGCAGTTCCTTGCCTCCCTTTGCCCGTCTGAGCAAATTTATTCTAACAAACTCAAAACAAATCAAGACCAAACATTACACAAACCCGAACCGAATAAATGGGATCCAACTCGAGTTACTCAAGTTGACTTTTCGAACGAGAATTTCCCCTTCATCTGCATCAGACCCCTACTTCGACCTTTCTATTCTCCAAAACACAAATAAAGCACAAACGTATAATAATGAGATTGAATTTATTTCCCTCCTAATTAAGAAACCAAAAGTCATAAAAATTCAATTTCCACTTTATTACTTTAATCGGACCCGCATTTAATTACTCTAACGATGATGAAATGAAATTTTACAAATCGCGACCCATTTATGTCATTTTTGGACATTTTTTTTTTTGAGTTGTGCGGGGAAGTTACGCGCTGAAATAATTTGCATTGCAGAGAAGCTAAGGAGCAGCATACATACTGGCATTTAATAAGTGGAAATCAAAACAAAAATTACTAAAATACATCATTCAAATGTACAGTACAAATATACGTCCCAAAATTTTGGACCTTTAGGACAGCCACAGAAAGCCAAATGTCCTTTCCAGATAATTTTGGGATTTAAGGACCTAATATGGACCAAAAGGACTATTTAATTGTGGCCAAATATTCCACATTATAGAAAAATTTATTGTTAAGTAAATGAGATAAATTGAAATTCACCATTAGTGCGTGGGGGAGAGTCACGTGATGCATCGATGGATGTGAAAAAGAAGATGATGAAGCGCCGCATAGTGAGAATTTATCATGAAATCCATCTCGTTCCCATTTCTCTCGAAAAGTCTTGTTTTCATTCCACTTTGAATCAAATGGAATTATGATAATGAAGCTTCGATTCAGTCTTTTTCAAACAAAAAGAATGGGAGAAAAAATTAATTGACAGTTAAAAGTGGAGTGGCCATTTTAAGACCCCCAAAATCTCTATAATTCCCTGAAATAATGAAATGTATTAAATGGAATTAACAAAATAATCATATCATTCATCTTGAAATTTTCAGTTAAAAGTTTAAAACTGAAAATTATGAATATATATTACAACATCAATATGTGACCCGTCTAAATGTCACCGGCCCAAAAAAAATTGAAAATTCGAATTTTTTTTGGGTAAGATGCTCGGAATCTCAGACTGGTCACGACCGATTAAACTTCTAAATGACCCAGTTGAACCGGTCAAAACATTACTCCAGTAGATAATCTCAATAATCACTATTGGTCAAAATACTTTTGATTGAAGGGCCGACCGTCCTATATCTCAGAGAAACCAGAACGACCGGTCATCTCAAACGAATCACGATCAAGCCGTTGAGTGACCAGTTCGACCAGTCAAAAAATGAAAAATTCTGAATTTTGTAACCACATCAATTTCCAAAAGTTTCAAAATTTTCAAAATTTATCCCGAACCGGTCGCTATCGATTAAATTTCTGAGTGACCAGTTCGACTGGTCAAAAAAATTAAAAATCTGAATTTTTAAAATTTTTAAAGTTTAAAATTTAAAATCCAAAATCCAAAATCCAAAATTTTGAACTGGTCGCGCCCGACCAAACTTCTGAATGACCGGTCCGGCCGGTCAAAAAATTAAAAAATTAAAACAAATAAATCAGAATTTTTTAACCGATTCCAACCGCACTCAACCGGTCCCCCTCCTCAGAAAAAAAATAAAAGTCCAAAATTAATTATTTATCGTCTTTAGTCTCCCATTGTCATCAAACTCGGAAAAACTAAAAGTTCTAGTTAGTTTGAGCCAATTAGGAAATGGGTAGATGTCCTAAATAATGATTCATCGCAGATCACACACACGACACGGGAAACTCAGTCTCTCTCCTCGTTAAAGGCACCGTTCACTTTTTTCCGAATTAAAAGCCTCATGCTTTGCGCACGCACTCAATGACGATTGCGTGACTCTAACTATTAAACTTCACTTAATTGGTACCGATAATGATCCAGCCATAGAAGAAAAAAAAAATCTTTCATCTGACAGGCATGCCGGTGTGTGTGTGTTCCATGACCATAACCATTTTTGTTATTCTCACAATTAAATAAAGCAAAAAAAAAGGAAATTAGAAAAAAAGTGTCGCATTAAATGCACGAATATCAATTTCCAATGAAACCAATAATGGGCGTTCATTATTTTCCGAAATTTATTCGCAATCGATTCGTTCGATGATGTGACATCGTTAAATTAAGCTCGACCTTTGAAATTTTCAACACTTCCTTAAAAAAACCAGGAAGTCGGTCGATTTTGTCCTTTAATCCGATTGGCTCCAAACTTCACATCTTAAGTTTCAATTGAAAAGTGGAAAAATGTCAAAATGGCGTCTAATTAGTCGTGCCGCCTTGCTGGATTGGATTATTAATTCCACGCGAAAATTATGATTTATCTGGGGATGGGAGGGTGGAGTGTGACCGACCGGTCGGGAAAAATTTTTGGACAGTCATCATTCAAACATACTGAAATTCTATTTCTCTGTGACAAAAGTACTGAAATTAAGATTTGTAAATGGTCAATGGGCCCAAAAAGTAACAACTCAAACTTTTCTCTATAGTTGGGGACTTGGGGTATAGCTCGCTCATGGAACTCTCAGATTTTTTGTAGGGAATATCTGCAGATAATCTGCAGAAAATGAGCTTTTTTGAAGAAAATTAGCAACTTTTTTAAGTTATTCTGAAGATTGGCCTATATTTTTTGTAGCTCCTTTACCAATCTGCAGATTATCTGCAGAATGACTTCCAAAAATGACCAATTTCCTCCAAAAACTCGTTTTTTGCTGATAATGTATCTGCAGATATTCTCCATGAGGATGTATTTACGTGAGTCCTCATTTTAGATACAACCGGTTCAAAAAACAGAATTTTTAAGGCCCCATCACTATACAACCGGTCGATGAGTATTTCTTCACATGCACTAAAAACTACGGTGACCAGTCTCGACCGATGACAGGACATTTTGAACTATCTCGAAACAACGGACTTTAATGTGTTTTGACTGTAGACGGAAACAGTTGCTAAGAGTAACCATCTATCAAGTTTCGAAAACAAATAAAAGGTCATTCGAGTTCTACACACCAACATCGACATATGGACACATCTCATCCTACTACTTCTTCTTTTCTTGGTTAACAATACCAACAACCTAAAA
>JAQFZO010001185.1:0-17208 GCA_034695885.1 Geophilus flavus
CGGATCGATTTTCGCCAACGTTTGTTGCACCTCACTCGAGTCGAGAGAATCCAACCGACGTCCGGCGAAAAGAACTTTCCGTTTGCCGGACACGGTTCGGTTGACTCGAGGCACCACCACGGTTTTGGGCTTCGCGCCGGTCGCGGTCGTTATGGCAGTCATGACCGGTTCTGATTGTTCGAGTTCGGGCGTGTGGCTTGTCGATGCCACGTTGGGTTGAAGTTGGACCATGGAGCGCCGAAAGGCTTCCAAAGTGGCGTACGACATTTCGGGCAGTTGTCTCCTCTTTGGTAGTTCCGTTTCGAGATTGGATTCGCTGTTTTTCGACATGGAGAGTGGGGATGGCGCACTCAGCTCCGAGAAATCTTCGATGGACGATGACGAGCTGGATAGATCGTTTGTCGACGATTGCGCGGCGGTTACTGGGGGGAGTCGTGTGTGTTTGTTCAACGAAAAACTGCCGCTATGGATTTTCGGTTTCACTGCCAGCACATGGTAATTCGTTGTCGAACGGGTTGTCGGACGATGACACGATGCCGGAGTTCGTAATTTTTTCGGCTGAATAAAAAGAATTTTTTTTTAGTTTGTTAGTTGAGAATTTAAAAACGGAAAAATCGAAGAGGTCTGATATCAGAGGAAAAATTTTTTTTTTCGACATTTTATAAAAAAATGTCGATATTTTTCCTGATACTTCATAAAATTTTCGATTTTTTTCCCGATATTTCCTAAAATTTCAATTTTTTCACTGAAATTTTACAAATTTTCGATATTTTTTCCCCAAAATTATATACAATTTCAATTTTTTCCTAACATTTTACAAAATTTTCGATATTTTTCAATTTTCTTTCTTGTCAGACCTCTTGTGCGTGTGTGCAAAGTGTTTTATATACTTCAATTACTTTCTTCTTCAGATTAAGGGCATCCATCTTGGTCCGTAAAGCGTGCATTTTTTGCAAGGTGATAGCGTTTTCGCTCACTCGCTCCTGAGCAGCAACATCTTCTGTATCGTCTTCATTCAAGGCCCTCATCGAACTACCACTAAGCGTCTCAGTCAGTGGCGAGAGAGTCCCGTCACCACGGTCGATCACACGAAAAAAATTTATTTGGTCTCCATCCCGAAACACTAACAATGTCACTTGTCGACCACCTGGCAATTTTTCCCAAATTTCTTCCCTAAAAATTAAAAAAATAAAAATTAATAAAACATTAAAAATTACGTCACTAACATCCGCCATTTTTATTACATCATTCTCATTCATAGATATCAAATTCAAAAAAAAAAATAAATGGATCGTTTATTCAAAAGCTACAAATCATTGGTATATAAATAGAAATAAAAATGTTAAACTAATTAAATAGCAATTTATCAATTTGCTGTTGCTTTCATGGCCAATCAGAAGTTATTTCCACGCACCAAGGTCAAGATTAAAAAAAACTTCCAATTTAGATCTATTTTTATTAGACAAGACAACTTTAAAAAGGAAAAAAATCAAATTCACGTTCGTTTTATTCTTCAAATAGCACAAAGTGTCATTAGTAACCTTTCAGCCTTGACAGAACTACCCTTTTGACATGAGAAATGAAAAAAAAGTGTGTAACAACGTGCCTGAACTCCGCTTTGAAGAATTTTTCCGCTTGTGTGCACCGCTTCACGTCTTATTTTTTTTTTTTTGAATTTTTCTTTTATGGCTTTATAACCTGCTTGTTGCATGACATTCACTTAATCATGCTTTTTATTTTTCGATTCGTGCACGCAATAACTTTCGCTCGCACAGTTTATGGCGAATTTGATGATTTAAATTTTAAGGAAAAAATTGCGGTGAGTAACATCAAAGTTTATTGCCCAATATGAGAAAAAATTGCTAGAAAACTTCCATTATGTGGGGCGCAAAAACCATCAATAATTTTGAATTTCATAAATTTACACGGTTGAAGAGTGTAAAAAATTCAAAATATCCGTCACAATCATCGCAATTTTGTCGTTAAATCACAATTGGCTTCAAAAAAACATTTCAAAATTTAGGAAATGTTGCAAGAAGTAACGACAAAATCACGAAAAAACACCTAACATTCTGAATTTCCATCACAATCATCGCAATTTTGTCGTTAACTCACAATTTCGCTTCAAATAACATCCCGAAATTTAGGAAATGTTGCAAGAAGTAACGACAAAATCACGATAAAAATAAAAAAAACAGTAAAAATTCAAAATTTCCATCATGATCATCGTAATTTTATCGTAAAATCATAATTTCGCTGCAAAAAACTTCACAAAATTTAGAAAACGTTGCATCACGTAACGAAAAAATCATCAAAAAATCAAAAAATTATATATATTTACACATTCAAGAGTGGTAAAAATCCAAAATCACCACAATTTTCCAAAAAAAATAAAAAAACAACTCAAACTTCCACTTCAGAAACCATCCGAAAAGATTACCGATTAGCTTCCATGTATTCCATCATTTCCCTCCAAGTGGGATCTTCAATTGGAATACGTCGGGTATTGATGGGCCCACCTCGCATGGCCAGTACTAATTTCAGCGTACAACCGTCGGTAATGCAATAATCACGCAAACAATTTTCGTTTTCTAATTCTTTCGACTGCCATATCAGATGTTGTTGCGATGCGGGTATTCCTTCAATAAAAAATTTAAAAAAATTAAAAATAACGAAATACATAAAACATAAAAACCTTAAATACCTCTAAATATAAAAACCAGGTTAATTACCACTTAAAACTATTATATACACAGATAAAAACATTTCATTTTCACATTTCCTCCCATTCCATTACATAACACACATCCTTGCAGATAAAAAAAAAATAAATTCAAACCTAAATCTTCCTCCAATTAATAAATAATAAATATTTAAAGAGGATTTTCGGCTCATCCTTCACAAGGCTTCAAATTCAAAAGAAATATTTTTCCAACAAATCATAAAAAAAACTGACTCACACTCATAATTTCACAATCACAACATGTTTACAACCTCACAACACAATTGTGTCCCAAATTTTCCAATAACAGAAAAATAAATTCTTCAAATGCCAATGAACTATTTTCACAAATGACGTCAATTATTTTTTTCTTTTATTTATTTGGAAAAAGTTTTTTATAAAAATAAGAGGCCAGCCTTGTTCAGGAAGTAAAACTTCATATGCAAGGATTAATCGAGGGTGAGGCGCTTTAACCAAGGTCAGACGATCTTGAGTTATCCCTTATATGCTCAAGTGTGTCATACATTTTGAAAAATCAAAATACAGTCGAGTCCACTTATAAGAGCGCCACATAAACGAGCACTCCGCTTATTAGAGCCAATTTCAAATTTTTCCTCCATTGATTTACATGTAATTAAAGTCCATTTTAAAGCGCTCGGGTTAAAGGACAAATTCTCTTTTAAGAGCAACTTTACGGCCATTTTTGTGATTTTGGCTCGGGTATGAGAGCTTTCCAGCAAATTACGTCATCGATACGTAGTTTATTCATTACTCTCGAGATCCGAAAGTGAAATAATGGCTTCTAAACGACGTACTTTATCAATTAGCGATTTTCAGAAGGTCTTAAAACTACAAAACCTAAAGAAATAGCTAAGAAATATGGGATTGGTTACTCTACTGATTGTGGGGAAAAAAATATGGGTTATTTTGTTCAAAATTGACTTAAAATGATTTTTTTTATTCTTAAAATAAGCTATTTTAAGTCAAAATAGCTTACATAATCTAGATACATATGTAAGCAGTTTTTGCATTTTTTGTGAGTTCGGGACTTCGGGTGTTAGAGCACTTCCGGATTTAAGTGTGTCAATCTCTGTTCCCCAATATTATGAGTAGCATATGGCCAATATAAAAATAATTAATGCAGCAACAACGTGATTACAACTGTTTTTGTTTTGTTGTTTTTTGTATGGGATAAATGTGTTTGAAATTTTGCCACTCGGACTGTGAGAAGAAACGAAATAATGTGGATCGCACAAAAGTGTAAAGGTTGTTGCGAGGAAATCCATTATCAAAATGTTGGTACAAGCTGCGTTCGAGTCCATGGGGTGTTCTCGGTCTTTTATAAGACGTAATTTTTTCCATCGCTTTTCTCTCTCTTTTTCCTCATTTACTCGTGTGAGGTTTGCCATCGAGAGGTTCAGGAAGGAAACTCGGGCTTGGCAAAAGCTCACCAGAGGAAATTGCTGTAAGCCACCTTCAACACTTTGACTCGCACACGTCGAGAGTCTCGATGGTGATTTGCTGGAAATCGGCAAACTCGCTAAGTCTTTGCACTTTGCTTTTAATCTCGAGGTTATTGTGCGAAAGCTTGTTTCTTTTCTTACGTTTTTAAAGTTGGCCCGAAATTATCACGAGCAACATTCGCACACGATACCATTCGTAATCGTTTTTCTGGATTTAAGGTGGTGAAAACGACCTGCAATTAGGCTTCTCGAATGTTGTCATTAGCGAACTCGCGTTTTTTAATCCCACGTGCTAAACCCACACGTGGTGACGAAATATACGACCAATGACGTAGTTAACAGAAGTCGTCGACTCCCGAATCATGCATCCGAGCATGACGAAATTTTATCTTTCACCTTTCACAATACACTACATCTGTAGCTAACAAACGTTTAAACAAAATGGTATTTTTAAAAATTACAAGGTCATACAGTGCAAAGTACGTATACTAAGTTTATAATTGTCATATACAGTACAATGTATGTTAACGGGATAGAAGTCTCTTATACTACGTTTACATGGCACAATTTATCTAGATAAAGTTTCTACAGAAGAAAATCCAGTTAAAAATCAGTTGTGTTTACATGCACAAAGATTATCCGATTTTATGACGTCAGAGTGCATGTGATATACGTCTAGATAAGTTTCTGGAGTTTACCCATAATGCATTGGACATTTTTTTTAAATAAAAATTTGACACCAGGTAGAGGGTCAAACAGGATATGACATGTGAATTTCATGAGAAATATCTGCAGAATTATGTGGAAGTGTTTTCATGAAATTATGAGTTGTTTGAAATTAGGTCAATCCACCTCAAATATCTAGATGTGTCATGTGAAGATCTGGATAATCTTCATCCAGATCCACTTTATCTAGATAAAGTGTGCCATGTAAACGGAATAAGTGTGTTGATGACTCGCACTTGCTAGGTAATAAAAATCCTACATACAAACTAACAAACGTTTAGGCAAAATTGGATTTTTAAAAATTCACATGCACGGCAGCGAGTGAGTCACACACACACACCGCATTCGTGGTCACACTTTCTTTAGCGTAATCGTTATGTAAATGCAGATTGACAAGAAGGTTACACCATTCACAAAACCATCATCAAATATTCATACAGAAAAAGGGGATTAAATTTCGCGATGTGCGCTTAAAACTCGTTACAAATCTCATTTACGCTATTTTCTAACACGTTATTGAGTTATTACTCGCGAAAGACTTTTTATTTATTCATCAACCCTTTCTATCGCAACTGCGAACCGGTCCCACTGGAAGGCATTCGTGCTCGCGCGACGCGCACACCGGAAGCGAAATAGAGTACTCGACGTTGCCGGTTATTTTAGTGGGTTTGTCCTCGATGTTGATCGAATCGACTTGATGAGAAAATTAGGGGACAAATTAAATGTGCTAATTTCTCCTCGTTGGATTGCGTGTCACTTTCCTTTTTTAATAGAAAGATGTTTGTCGTGTTTATGTTTATTCCGCAGATCGATAAAAATTTAATCTGCAAATACGTCATAGAGCGGAGACAGTGGTGTTCGGTAAATAGAGAAAAAAAATTTGCCGAGACGAGCCGAACTTTGCTTGTACCATCGAATGGTTTAAAATTAAATCTTTTTTGGAATGTGGTGGTGGGACGTCGCGTCGTCGCATGCAGATGCGATGGAGAATTCTCGATTTAATAAACATGATGTCAATGATGCTCTCGTAAATATTTATGCAATCACTTAAATTTCATGCAAGTTATTAAATTTTTTAATTCATTAAATATTTAGCAATTTCATATTTGTTATTGTTCCATTATTAACTTATACGATCAATTTTCATGTCCAGTGGCAAACTTCCTGCCATCTAGTGTCAAAATAACGAAACACGTTCCCTAGATTTATTTTTTCTTTCTGCTTCCTCTCTCTCTGTACCATGAGTCACTCGGTAAAATCACAGGGGATTACTTCCATCATTTACAAGGGCATGCATGGACGAAATGTCATCGTAGTGCACGTGCACGACACGAGACATCTCGCACGATCGATGCGTATAATCCTCATCAAACCTATTTATTTCTTTTCATCGTCTTTAAACTCTCATTTCCCTTTTTATCATTCCGTCGCTTTAAATTCAACGTATTAATTCTTTTTATTCACTCGACTCGGGCATACATAAATGTAAACAAAGCTCTTCGTTTTGCTCCTCGTTTTTATACACGAAACACAAAAATGTTGGTTATGCATTCGTCCGTCTAACAAATGCTGCTCTTAACCCTACACACTTTTTTCTTTTTATTTTCATACCTTCATCTTGCATTTCATAGCTGAAAGCACGGGTATAAACAATTCGCTGGGGGCATTATATACCTGAAGGACACCTTCATGAATTATAGATGTGCGTGTGTACAGCGCTGCACCGATTACTTGGAGATTTTTTTTTAACTCTCGAGTATGAAGGGAGACACCTGTATGCTAAACAGGAGAATCTCCTGCCCCTGATAATTTGTAGCTTGAGGAAAGAAAGTAGGCAATAAATGCGAGAGGAAAGGAGATGTCATCTAATGTATCATTAAGAGATCGAGATTCCTCAATCAGGCCTGCGGATTTATCATTGCACTAAAGCGGCGTCTAACACGTAGGTCTTCGATCCCCACCCATTTCCAGCCCCGTTTCTTATGTCTTGTATATACTGCATCTGCCCTTTTTCTTCTGGTGCTGATCTTTCTTTCTTTCTTTCTTCAAAAATGGAACCTCCCTTCGTTGCCCTTATTTGGATATGTAAAAAATTACTCGCAAAACATCTGCCTCTAGTAATTGTTTTTTAAAAAATTAGTTTTTTTTGTTTTTTAAATTCTCTTTTTGTAATTTGGATTTTATTAGGGTTGGGGTATGTTTGTTAAATTAAAAATGGAATTTTCAGGATTGATTGCTACGTTTTTCGATTTATTTAAATTAAGATTCGAGGGTCCCTGTGCATACGGTTGGGGTCGGAGTAACTCTCGAGGTCATCACCATCACCGGTTGTTGGGAGCAGCAAGTCTGATTAAGTCGCTCGGTGCATCTGATATTTATGTTTATGTTCTGGTTTTATCACCATCGTTTGACATCATCCGCTCGTGTGAATGAATCGAATCGTGACGTCATTCTCGACTCGACTTCCACCTTGTAACGACGCCCGCCGGAAAATGAAACGACAGAATAGTAAGACCATACAAAAAAGACTTATTGTAATCGTGATGTTGGTGCTTTAATTACATACTGAAAATGTGAGTCACGTATTGAAATATACTTCTGAATATACTATATGTACAAACGCGGGGCGTTATAATATGAGACCCTGACATAAGAGTGACTTCTGGGTAATTCGGGACTTTCCCTAAACTGAAACCAACATGGCGCGTCGCAAAGTTTACGAAGGAAAAATGTAGAGAAGCTGCAGTTAAAAAATTTTGGAATCATACTCGTATGATTCGGGGATGCAAACGGCAACGTTTGCAACTCAAATCTGGCGTAAAATTATAATCTACGTTGGGAAAAACAAATCCGACTTCCTGGAGCAGGAACCAAAGTTGTGAGTACAGAATTGGAAAATGACTGGATGGAATTTAATTTTTTGTTGTGATCGATTAATACGCGGGGTTCTAATAAAGCACGGGGGGAACTTAATTCTGCAAATAGTGCGCGGGTGCACAATTAGAGGATTTTACGATAGATTATACAGTATGTGACAACTATAAACTTAGTATACTCTCCCTAAAAGTCTTTTCTGTGTGAGGAATCTTTTAATTAATCGAAAGAAAATGCAATCAAAAGCACCACGGAAACCATCCAAGAAAGACACAGAAAGATGATTGACCACCCGCAAAGAAAAGGCCACGCTGTTGCTGCTCTTCTATAGAAACATGTAATTTCCAGATTAGAAGCGCATGCCTTTAACATTACCTTAGAGTAGCGAGGCATTCGAAGTGAACACATTAGTACCGACTTCTTTTCCAGGTACTATTTCCCATCGCACAATAGAAGAAAAAAAAAGAAGTGAAATGCCTCGTGAACAAAATTGTGAACCTTTCTCTGACTCAGCATCCTAAGCCGATATTACTTCCATATACTTGCAAACTTTGAATTCAGCTATCAACCGCACCATTTAGTCTCATTTCTATTCCATTTCGAACTTTTAAATCACAATAAGATTTTTTTTTCTTTTCCTTTTTTTAAAAAAACTAAAAAAAGAAGTGACATCACGTTTTCTAGTCTCCAGATATAAATTCTGGTTTGAATCCGTGTCTCCGAGGTGTCTACAGTAAATCTTAGATAAATATAACTCGACAGTAGTTGGCAAGAAAGACGGAAAGGGAACAAATGCCTATCACTCTCGAATGCCGGAGAGAAGGATGGAGGAGAAGATATACAACTCGGAGCCAGTCTATAATTCGTCACCTCGATCTTTTCTATTGTGGCCCCTGCAGCAAAGCACTGAGCCCAAAACCCAATCGCTTTTCAATCAGCCCGAAACCTCCCTCGGTCCTGGCTCGGATATCACTCATCGGGTATTATGTACCGAGACGTGGAATTCTTGTGTGACACGTACGAATCGCAGCAACGAAATGAAGGAACCTTTTGCCACTTGGCAATACAAATCCACATACACCATTGGATTCTGTGACTCCCTCTCCCATCAATTCTGTGGTTAACGTTACTCCCCGGTCATTGCTTCTTGTTGGACCCTTTTTATTTACTGGGGAAAAATGTAATACTTTTTATATCTACGGTGATCCGAAGGCGTAATTAAAAGTTGATGTCAATTATCAATTGAACTAAAATTTGACAGGGAGTCAGATTTTGGTTTTTTAAAGAAATTATGGGAAGTATCGTAGTAAAGCTTTGACTATGATGAATTGGAAGGTGAAAAATAGCTGCACCTAAACTTTTATGATGGTAACTTGCCTGTAACACGCAAAAATCAACAAAGTATCAAATTTGGGTGGGAGAAAACTTTGAACTTATGAGAGAAAAACACTGGAAACTCGAGTTTTATGGCAAATTCCTCTATCACTTTGCTTCTTAACATCAATACATTCTTGTCCATCGATCATTTTACGGTTTAAATGATTGTTTAGGCAATGATGAGTTTGCTGGAGTCTATGGCACGTTTGAGATTTTTCGATTTCGTGAAGATGATCGAAGAAATTTTGAACCTGACATTAGCGGACGTTACACTACATGTCATGAAAACTTCTCTTAACCTTAATACAAATTGACCAGCATTCTCATCAACGCACATCATTGAATGTGCAGCCTCAGCAGAAAATTGAATATCCACATTCAAAGTTTTGTCGCATCACTTGGAATAATCATGCCAGGAACATTAACATTGCAGTTATTCACAGATTTGAATCCGACGATTCATCTGGCGATGACTTCGATGATGGCCTAATAGCTGTGGCAATATCATTAGCATAAAAGTGTACACCAAAACAACGAGTTTTTCTTTTAGTAATTGTGGGCGTGTACTCCACGCCCGAGGCCTCGATCTTTGTGTAACCAGATTTTTTTTTAAAAAAATGTACCCAGTTATTCAAGTCGTAATAATTCTCACATCTTTTGCCAAGAGATGGAGCCCGGCACTGGAAAATTGATTTTTTACCCCCATTTATTCTAACAACAGACTTAATTTGTGAATATCAACCCAAACAAACTTTCCCACAGCCCCAAAAAATCATTTCATACCTTCCTTTTACTTGTAAGTCGTTCGCCGAGAATTAATGGACTACTAGTGCTTCGTATGAATGGTGATGTACGAGCAGGTGATAACGGACGACGTGTATTTTAATGATTCCCGAGAATCCACTTTAACTAATGGGAAATAATGGATCGAATGAGATCGACTCAACTCCCTTAAACTTCTCGAGAGGCCAATTATTGAAATATTTACACTCAATTTGAATTTCCTCTCCTGCATTTTGCATCAAGTGTTGTAAATCTGACCCAACTCCTTATCACACATCCCTTTTGCCTTTATATAATAGAAATTGAAGTGTAACCTTTTCCACTTACCTATCGTCTCTTCAAATTTTTTTTTTTACTCAATGGCCTACCCTGTAATTATTATTATATTTACTTTGCTACCATCCATGTGTTTAGCAGCAATTGGAATTCAAGGTTCTCACTGCATTAAATTCGGAGTAAAACATTCATTAGGATAATTGGTACTGGCAACGGTCGACTTTTTAATTACGCCCGCAACGACTACACTGTCGCTCGTATCATATTTATTGACCTTTACATACAAAGGACAATATAATGAAAGTCGAGAAACTCATTGGACTCGATGGATAAAAAGAAAAGAAGTACTAGTATAGCAGGTGAAAGCCTAGTCATCGTATAATTTGATAGCGCCCTTATTAAGTCTGCAATCTACTTTTCTTTTTATTTTTTCCTTCCTCCCTTCGAACGAAGCGGTAGTTGAGCGTCCACACCGATTCTCGAGTGGCGATTGGTTTCTTGGCTGAAACCTAATTAAGGTATCTCTCTCTTGGCCTCTCATTTCTGGCCCCTAATGCGATAGAATGTTATTGGTGTTATCACTTGCCTCGCTTTTTGAAGTACAAGACGAAGATGGGATAATTACATCACTTTTTTACCCAACAAATTTCCACCGGATTTATGTTAAACACCGGGATCGTGAAGAATAATAAATTTTTGCCTCGAATTACATTGGAAAAGAGGAAAGGAAAAAAAATGGAATGAGAAAATTTTTATCCTGATTACCAAGTATGTCAGGTTACGTGTCTCTTGCACGTTTTATGGATCCTAATTACAACACAAAAAGAGGGTGAGGATAATGGTGGTCAAGGATACGGATAGATTTATTGTCCTTTATTTTAGTGCGGAGACGACTCGCGTGGAATGATGTCTTCACTGTGGATGAGGATTCACGTCTTTATTTTCCGAATGTTTATAAGATTGTGTGACTGGATTCTTGTCGTTGAAGTTTGCAATTAGTTAGTATTTTTTGTGTCAAACGAGTTTATTCAGTCGGGCTATAAAAAAGGTTGGATTTAATTTTGTGTTAAGGTTATACGAGGAAGTTTTATTGGTCAAAAAAAAGTTTCATGACCCGAAAGAAGCGTGTGGAAGAGAGAAAGAGAGAAGAATTTTTATAAGAAGCACCCGAAATGTGACAACCAGGAGGAGAAATCGCCCTCCCTCCTCCAAAAAATCTCGAAATCTTTACAAAATAGCAAAATTTTTCAAAAAAATCGTTCAAAAATCTTCAGAAAATCAGTCAAAAACCTTTAAAAAATCATTCAAAATCTTCAAAAAGTTTCAGAAAATCATTCCAAATCTTCAGAAATATATTCAAATATTCTTCAAATCCTTACAAACTCGTTCAAAATCTTCAAAAAATCGTTTAATATCATCACAAAATCATTCAAAACCATTCAAAATTTTTCCAAATCTTCATAAATTTCCGCGGAACGCCAACTGCTTTTATTTTGTACATCTATATATTGTATACTTGTTTATTGTTGAGTTACACCTTTTATTTTTGTGTAAAAAAAAACCATGATTCAACACAGAGTTTTTGCGATTATTTGATTTTGTGGATTTTAGCTTGATTAATAGTTGATAGCCTGTCAGACGTTTGATTATCATACAATTGCAACGCCATTATTAATAATGAAACCCCTATCGTAACAAAGTTCAAACAATACAGTAACATAATACACACATCCAACATCCCTATTTACATCTATAGTGCTTCACCCCACGATCTAGACAAAATTAAGTATGAGTCATTCATCTACGGTCAGCCATTTTTAATGGGAAAACTCCAAGAGCTAATAATAACAGTAATCGAGCGATGACATAATCCGTCGTGACATAAGATTATCAATTCTTAAGTTTAGTCACACAGCAACAAGGCATAGCTTTATTATACATAATCTGCGCTTTTTTTATAAAAAAAAAAAAATTAAATTAAGAATCAGGTTTTATAATGCATTCATAGCAACATATGAAAAATATGATTAGCCGAGCCAATTTATTTAAGTCGATGAAATCGGAATGCAAATAAGTTTTCAATAGCACGAGTTCCACGGGTTCCACCCATGTGGATTAATGAAGCAAATCTTCCTTCCCTCGGCGGATATTGCCATTCTCTGAGCTTTTAGACGCAGAATTACGACCTTAATATGAAATGAGTTTGCTAATTGCTCGTCAACTGAGCGACCCGCTTTTATATTCCTAATGATTCTGCTTTTGTGTAACCACAAACCGAGAACCGGGGGTAAAGTGTTTGCATTTCTGCTCTCTGTGCATATGGGAAAAGGACATCTGTCGTAACGCTGCACCACGATGATTGGTGATCGGGTCACTTTTGTCAAAACCCTTGAAAAGAAAGAATTTGCTGAAATTGATGATGCTAAATTCTCCAGCTTTTGTATAATAAGATTGAAAATTTACTTCATTAACATTTTAATCTATTTCAATTTAAAAGTTTAAAATTGTTTCCAATTATCAGTGAATTTAATCATTTCGACGGAAAGGAAAAAAAATAAACATATTTTTTTAATTCTACGCTTCACCAATACTCGTGTGAATAGCCTTCGGTCATGTCTAATACTCTGCAGACAGGTGGAAGAGTTCGTCTTTTTGCTTCTCTCTCGAGTTCATTTTAAAAATTAATGTTTTTGCCCAAACAACAAGGCAAAATTCCTATAAAAAAAAATATTTCCTACATTAAACTTAAATTTATAAAGGTGGCAACGAACCGTAAAATGGAACAGATGCTGGCAAACAGAAGGAAGGCAGGGAATATATAATAAAAACAAGCGAGAGGGGGGAAAAGCGTGTATAAAACTAGGGGAATTGTGTCACAGCAATGATTGAACGCATCGTGTTGAATAGTAATGGAAGAAATCCCTCTGATTCTGATATAGAGGGATGGAGAAACTCGGGGAGAAATTAAACATCCCTTGTACGAAATCAACCATGGATGGACATGATGGGCAAAACCCCGAGGAAAACAAAGAACAGTGTTTTCCACTTGGTTTGGGTGAATGGGGACAGATTGGTACACCCCTAGGAGAAGTAGTATAGAGGGCTGTGATGAGATTGGGGGAGGGATGGATGTGGGGGGAGGGCTGAAATTTGCTTTCCAAACCCTCTGTCGTGTAAAGTTTCAATGGTTATCATGAGACTTTATTTTTTTTTCTCGTGGAGAATAAAAAGTGATCCATGACACCGTGACTTTAAATTGGTGTCTCTTGAGAGCAATATTGGTGACTTATAGACAGCTTAAACATAACTTAGTTTTCACAAAAAGTGTACTTTGAGTCTTGCGTTGTGGAAAAAATGTAAATGAAGATGA
This sequence comes from Geophilus flavus, assembly GCA_034695885.1. Taxonomy (NCBI): domain Eukaryota; kingdom Metazoa; phylum Arthropoda; class Chilopoda; order Geophilomorpha; family Geophilidae; genus Geophilus; species Geophilus flavus. Next base: position 13,592 of record JAQFZO010001185.1, read on the forward strand.
AACTGAACTGATGTTTGTTTGGTTAAGAGGAAGTCATGCAGCGCGGAGTTTTAGCCCGACTTTTCGTATTATAAAATTGCAAATGGCGCCTTTCGCGAAACTCAGAAGAGCAAATTACATGAGTTTTGCGTTTATCTGTTGACTAATATTTAAAAAATGGGCGATTAAACTGGAGATAACATTATAATGTAAATATTTACGCATTTTTTTAATTTTATGTTCTTTTTCTTTACAGAGATTTGGAAGACAGGCTAAAAATGGCAGTTTGTATGCGGATGGCTTGTAATTTGCATCACTTGTCACTAAGAGGCCCCTTAAAAAATAATGGCGTCCATTTGTTGCTTCTTCTACTCGCACTGCTATCAGCAATTGAAGGTGAGTGTACTGCATTCGGTAGCATTCTTTGAAGAGAAAAAAAATAAAGTAGAAACATTTCCTGCTAATCCCCATTTTTGACCCCGACCCTCGGGATGTTGTATCCGATCTGTTATTACGTGGTGGCGAAATATTCTCCAAATGACTGTACTTATAGTAAAATGAGACGAGGAAAGGAATTCGAGCAGGTGTTGTGCTAATATGATTTTTAGTACTCGGTAAAAAGCAAATTTAATTATAATTTTAATTAACCGAGCAATTGGAATGCAGAATGTACGAAAATTCAAATTACTGAAATTGTCTCGATCCAATTCTTTGAAATTTGTGCAAATGAATCGAGTGATGGAAACAGAAGAGTTAGTTTCGAAGGTGTTAGCTCTTGAATTAATTTAATTAATTGTTTAATTGTTTAAGAAAGTATGTATTGGTTAAGAAAAATGTAAATAGATGTCATTATAAGAGAAGATTGAATTTAATTTATTTAAAAAGAGAAGAATTAAACTATATGATTCACTTTCAGAAGACAAAAGGCAAATGCATTTACTGATAAAGTGCTTTAAATCATTTTTTTATTAGTCGAGAGAAAGTGTGTACGTAATAAGAAAAAAGAAAATGGTATTTGTGCAGAAAAGTGTTGATAAAGACACGAAACGTTCGGTTCGGCTCCCCTATAGGTCCATTTGTGGTTTCATAATTTAAGACGTGACGCGAAAGAGAGGCTGTAATCACTTTTCTCATTGGAGGCCCATTAGCAATTTGTCATAAAAATGTGTCTAATAAATCAGCAGCGCAATGTATTATATTTTTTTTTTTCGCTTAAAAGTTTTTAAAAATATACATAATAATAGCAGACCACGGTTTTCAATTTACACATTCTGCTAGAAGCGGGAGAAAGAAAAAAAAAACAGAAAATTAATTTTTTTCCCCTTTTAAATTAAGCTGAAACACCTGACATTTTAAATTTAATGTTGTATGTTTTTAATTTTTAACTTTGAAAGTGTTTTGTAGGGAGACCCAAGTCCCAAGGAATGTAATGTAACAATCTAGTGCTGCCATCTAGCGGGAAAAAGCGGGAACCGAAATTTTGTTGATTTTCTTTTCACCAATTGCCATAAAATGATAAAATGAATTAAGAAAAGCCATAACTTTTATTCCTAGTTGCATAAATTGAAAACTTATGTTAATTTTCACAATTTTTACGACTCAGGAATCTAGTTTAAGTATCTAATGATAAAAATAAAAAGATTTTTGCACAACTCAACTTTTACCATCCTCATAATTGACCTCGAGTCGAGGTCGAGGCTTTTAAACGTATGGCCGTGGGGGCGTGCTTGGTTGGTGGACACTTTAAAGCTTAAATACGCCTGAAGTCGCTACACTCGGTTGGTACTTAAATTGTTTTCATCGGTCGAAATAATTATAAGTTTTAATGGCACCGAGTGAAGTTAATCTTCCGATAGTGTGAAAAATGCGAAGAGAAAACCAAGAATTTTCGGTTTTAAAACATCTTAAAATTCAAAAAAGCGTGTAAAAATGAATTAGGCCAGTTTAATGAGTACTAAACTCTAGGAATAATTCCTTACTGCCGATGCGTCGTTGTAAATTTCCTAGCTGTAACATCTGCTCGTGTTATGTTGAACGTTAGAACTTGGAACTAGTGAACAGCTGCACTTGTCTAATTGCTGTCAATTTACTCTACCTTGCTATTTTTACATTCTTTAACTGACAATTTGTTATTTTTTTTCTTTACTCTTCTCTTTGGTATTATCGTTTTGCCACTTGACAGTATTTCTTTGATCATCAAATTAAATGAATTAACTGCACTCTTAAGAAATTTTTACTGTGATTTTAGAATTGTTTTTAACTACAGTGCAGATAAGGATAGCTTAATTGATCTGCAGGTACAGTATGGTCATGATTAATTGAACACTTAATTCGATCAATCAAACAGACTGCAAATCGATGTTTCAGCAATACCGACTTGCTGTAAACATTGATACTAATCGATTTATAGTCGATTTTATCGATCAAATTTCATGAAAAGTTAATTTTGACCAACTTGCAGATCGATTAGAGAAAAATCTGTCATTTTATGTATGCAGTTATAATAATAGTTTGTTCGGGTACACACTCAGCAATGAGATTTGGGGCGAGATTTTGTGTGACAACGCCATATTTGCTCTTTTTCAAATATAAACAAACATTGTTAAGTGAATTTTAGAGTCGTGACAACAAGTAGAATTGTTTTTTGCGTCATGACGCGAAAATACAACAAATAATAATTGTTTACTCACCTAACAACGTTTGCTTACATTGATAAACAGGGGAATATGGAGGCCGCACAATGCCATCTGGTGTCGGAAGTGAGCGGTGAATTGCCTGAGCGTGTATCCCTTTATTACAATTCCATATTTTATGCATGCTTGATTATTATTTTAACATTGCTTAGGTGAATCTTTGACCATGATTCAACAATTCAGTACGGTACAACAGTTAAAAACAATTTAAAAATCCTGCTTAAGATTTCTTGTAGTGTAGCTCGTGTTTAAACTTCAATTTTATTATGCTTCAAAAGCTGAATTTCCATTTCATTGTGTGTGATTATTTTATTTTATTCTTTTTAAAACTTAGCTTTACAGCAGTCGTTTGTGGAAGAGCCGGGTGACAAATCGGTGGTAAAGGGCGCGACCGTAATTCTGCCATGTGTAGTGAAAATGAAAATGGGGAATATACAGTGGACGAGAGACAGCTTCGGTCTGGGCATCGAAAGAGAAATGAAGGGATTTCCACGATACAAAATGATCGGCACCGACAAACAAGGTACAGAATGATTTACAATAAATGCAATTTAAAAAATGAGGTGCATAGAATTTTCATCTTTTTATTCGTTTGTCAGGAAACTATTCTTTGAGAATCGACAATGTCAAATTGGAGGACGATGCAGTCTTCCAATGTCAGGTCGGAGCGGCTGACGGCGTTCGTGGAATTCGGTCACGGAATTCGAAGCTCACTGTTCTCGGTACGCATTTTTTTTTAAAAAAATGTCATTTTGATTTTTAATACAATTAAAAGTCTGTTGGTAAAGAGTAGGGTGCCCTATGGGAGTGTCCTATAGGGTGGAAAATAAATATATTCACAAATAAAATTTAATTTCTCCTTTATCGATATATATATATTAGAATTGTGTCCGTCCGTCCGTCCGTATGCGCCGACAGTGGCGCCACCAACGGACATTCGGACAC
>JAQFZO010001186.1:0-17203 GCA_034695885.1 Geophilus flavus
AAGTGTTTTTTTTTTAACATTTTCTCCTTCCTTTTCACTTTTAATTTGACACTTACTGAAGCAGCTGAACTTCAACCATGTGTTTTTGGTTCAATTCGTTGCGAATTTTTTTGATGGACTCATCGTGACATTTCTCGTAGGCTTGTTGTGCCTTCTCGAGAATGTGGTTTGTGTCACTGGTATCGTGCACAATTTGCGTCATCTGATGTTTGAGTTGGGCCACCGTTTGATCCAATTGTCGCTCGTTTGCACTGGAATCATGCAATTGCCGCCTGACCTCATCTAATTCGTTGATCAAATGTTCTCTTTCCTTTCTGAGCGTCTCCATTTCGTGAGTTTTTATTGAATTTTGTTCCTTTTCCGCCGACTTCGAATTATTCAATTTTCCTTGCAAGTTTGCTATTTGAGACTGAAAAAATAAATACTGTAAGTTTCAATTCCAAATTTAATTATAATCTGCTTTCACCTGTTGAGTAGTAATTTGTTTTTCAACACATGCCAATTGGCTTTTTAGCAATTCGTTTTCTCGCAAACTATTTCTATAATCAGATTGTGCTTTCGTTATCATCGATCGCTTGCTACGATTGCTGCTAATACTTCGTTCTAATTCATGCTTCAAATTGGAAACTATATCGTTACTTCCACCTGGACCACTATAGAATATTATAAACATTAAAATAAATTTATAAATAAAAAGAAGAAAAAAAGTTTTTTTAAAACTAACTTCGAAGGAGTTTCTGGAGACGTCCAAGAAAATTTCTTCTTAACACTCAGTTGGTTTAGTGATTCATCTTGGATATTATGCGATACAAAACTGGCATTTTCATATATTTCTAACTCATTCCTCAAAGTATTGATTTCATCTTGTAAAGAGGCAATTATCTTTTTCGTAGCTGGCGAGTTTCCATGGACTTCCGACTGGCCATCTTTTAGTGATCCTAAATGCAATTTATAGTTAGTGTTATTCATTATAAACATTGCTAAAGATTTATTTCATCAACCGTTTAAAAGGGTCTGGCAACGAGCCTGACTATCTTCAAGGTTTTTCGACAGTTGATTAATGGTTTCGGTCCTATGTACCAAATTCTGTGACATATCAGTTAATTTTTGCTGAAGAACGTTGACTTCTTCGGTCTATAAATAAACGAAATAGATTTAAAATACAAAACTAACTCGTAAATCATGAATTAAAACCTTCGAGTGTAGTTTAGCGCACAAAGCATCCATATTTTCTTTTATCTTTTGGGATTCATCATCATGTTTTTTCTGCAGACTTTCAATAGCCAAATTGTGCTGGGCACGAGATCTACTGATGGTGTCCATTCTTTCCAGTTCAGCAATTTGATGGTTCAATTGCTCAATCGTGTTTTCCGCAACTTGAAGTTGTGTAGTTAACTAAAACAATTTATAATCAATAAAAATTATAGTCAAAAACTCATCAATTGACAAGAATACAATTTACCTGGATTTTATTTGCATCTTGAAACGAAATACGGCTCTTTAAAGAAGCTATTTCACCATCTTTTTCTGCCAATAAATCTTTCAGGGCTCCACAGTCATTAAGCTGAGCTTCCAAGCCTTGGTTTTCACCTGTTTAACAGTTAAGATATTAAAAAACTGTTCCAGATTAATTCTACAAGTTCTCTTACCACTCATATATTCCAATTGACCCTGCAAATGTTCTAAATCGTTCCTGTAATTATTTTGTTGCTCCTCAAAATCTTCTTTTAGTTTATTCAGCTCGCGAGTTCGAGCATCGTAAAGTATTCTCAATTGCACGTCAACTAAACGAAAATAATTATATTTACAATTTACATTTACGTAAACATTAAAAATCATAAACATTTAATGTTATACCTGAATTCTCATCCTGATATGGTAATTTTCCTTTATAATACCCAAAGTCAGAATTCACCCATTCATTCTCTCCAGGATTAAAACTCAAATTATTACTGCTCGCGCCAACGTAACAATCCTGACGTGATTTCTTAATTTTCCCTGGATCGCCGTAGGATGAAAACGGAACTGCGTCCGGATTAAGACCACCACCAGTGCCAAATTTAGAGTTATGTGGGGGTAACTGTCCACCGTCTTTCCCATTAATAATCGCTGGTGAACGATTGGTTTCCTCGAAAACTTGATCTTCAAAAGAATTGGGAGTGGAGTTTAAGCTAGTCGTACATCCATTAGGATGATGGTAATCGGCTGATGACAAATCTCCTCTCAATTGTTCGTCAGGAAAATGAGGTGTCGGGTCATTCGATTCAGAATAGCCATCGTTTGTTTGCTTCATTTCAAAAGCAAACACAATTATGTAAATATTTATTTCAGTAATGTTTTATGATATTAATTAGTATTTACTTGATATGAACAATAAGATAAATCCTCGTCTCCGTTTTCAAATTCAATATTAACATCATCTCGTGGCAGCATTGAACTGTTAAATAAATAATTATTGAATCGAGCTACCGCTACTTTTTCTTCATTAAATCATTATCTTACCTTGAATTCAGATATTGTTCTTCGTTTTTACTTGAACATGATGAAATACAATCGTCGTCGTACTCGGCAAACTCACTAAGCAAGCCCGCCCCGATCTAATGAAATTTTATTTATTTATAATAACATACAACCAATAATATTGGGGGGAGGGGTGAAACTAAACAAACCTGCAATTCCATATGCTTTTCATCATCTTCGTCCGCCTTTTCATCTTCAACTTCATTTGGCATAGGCCCGTCTATTTTAAAAAAGCTAGCTCCGGAATTTTGTGAATATCCTCTCTCCATAATTAACTAGGATGGGGTTATCTAAATGTAAATTTAATATTCTATTAAAAATCAAATTTTTTGGTCTCAATCGTTTGCATTTATCGACAAAGGGTGATTGATCTGTCTGATGTATTTACTGTTTACCTGATATTTATCGAATCGAGTGCATATGAAAGCCGACTGCAGGTCGATTAAGCAGTAGCCGACATACAAAGGAAGGACAGATCACATTGAAAAATCATGAATTCCGGCCCATTTAGTGGAACCGATTGTATGTTAACAAAAACTTCATTCCTTTGTAAGTAGGTAGAACCGCTTGTTTCGAAGAAGGCGCCATGATGATTGGGCCTTCTTTCACAAGCACGTGATGAATTTTTACTTAGTATTACGTCATAAACTTCTCATTTTCATACCTGATTGTAAACGAGGGATGATGTCAACGGCAGTGTTCCACATCACAAACCTCGATTTCCCGCGCAAAGATTACACGACGATTCGTTCAGTCTCTAGATGTCATCTTGTGTACAGTCTAATAGAAGGACAAATCCCTGTTGTAAGAAGCATGATAAATAAAATGGCGGACGACATGGACACAGGCGATGGTGAACATCAACAAAAACCTCAGAAAAAGACTGCGAAACACGACAGTGGGGCGGCTGATTTGGAAAAAGTGACCGATTATGCGGAAGAAAAAGAAATTTCATCCGAAGATATTAAAGATGTTAGTATATAAATAATAAGCCGACACCGGCACGCGAGAGAAAGAAAGATGACATGTGATTTTCTTTTTTTATTATCTTTTTTTCCAGGCTATGACACTGATTGGAGACAAACGAAGCAAAGAAAATGCCGAAAAAGTTGCCAGAGAGAAAGAATTGGCCAAAGTGACGATCAGAAAAGAAGACGTGGAATTAATTGTAAGATCCTTTGATTTATATTACTCGCCTCTATTACATAATTACGAAAAACAAATGAATTTAATTTTAAACGATGTCTAGCAGACAAAATTACAAATTTAAAATAATGAACTTTAAGAAAATTACGGTTAATGATTTAGGATAATCATTAGAGCTTATTTTAATTTTAGATGAGAGAAATGGAGATTGCTAGAACTGCAGCTGAATTAAAACTGAGGGAACATCATGGAAATGTTGTCGAAGCTTTAGTTTCACTTATTAATTAAAAAATCCTATTTTCAACATGTAAAATTTTAAAACTGTAATTTTATATTACAAGAGATGAAAAAAATTATCAAACTTGAATAATAAATGCTCATAAATGTTTCATATTGAAAACGTGAATACATCGATTTGCTTCCTCAGTAAACCGACAAACACATTGGAGACATTACTGTGATATATGATTTGATAACAGGAGTGTGAAATAACTGGGTTGAGATTTTTTTATGTATTTTGATGTTTATATTTTGTCAGATCGCATTTAGCCAGTAAAAAGACGAAATTCACTGAGATGTATTACTTATCGGAAACCATTAATATGAAATTATCGATTACTAATTTAATTTGCATGAGAAATTTCAAGTAAATACCGCTGTCGGCTATTTGCGAACTATATTTGTAAGCAGAATCTAACCCAAGAGTTTTGGTATATCATTACGCCGTTTGTAAATTGATAAAGCCTCTAAACTACACACCATAAATATCAATAATTATATGGTGCTCAGCCACATGCATCCACAAACACAAACTTTTATGTTAATATGAAACTTTCAACGATAACAGGACTCAGAATTTAGTTTAAAGTAGTGTATTATGCGGTCGTAATAACGTGGTTTGCTGGTTCAAGGAAAACAAGACGGTTTAAAAACGCAGTTGTGGAAAGAACAGCTGTGTCAACACTTCGGCCGCAGAGAAGAAATAGAAATTCTTCGCCATATTGCGAACATAACCGCCTTGGGTTGATGCGACGATGCCGATACGCAGCGTACGCACAAAATTTTTCAATAGGGTTATTGAAAACTGATGTCTACGTAATAAAAATAATAAAAAGAGCAATTTAATTGGCTCGAAAGACGCCCCGCTAAGCTTAACTTTATCAAGCGGTTTGTTTCTTCCGGTCTAATGGAGCCTGTAATAAAAGAAACGAATGGTGCTTTTGTGAGCTGCGGATAATTCTTCATAGATGGCAGATTAGCACTCGAAAAGATTTCTTTCAAGGATAAGAAAAGTCAAGAAATAATAACAAAAAAAAAAACATATATTATTAACTTTTTTGTATGTAGTACAGAACAGTAATAAATGTTCATCTTGAACAGAGCTCTCGACATCTTTTTTCGATCTCCTAACAGATGGCGCCAAGAACGTTTAGTTAACAGGCAGTTTGCAATGGATTTGATATGAATTACAGTTTGCATTTGATTGATCATCTACTTTTCATGTTGCAAAAGATCTCTCCTTGCCCACCCTCGAACCACTCAAGCCATTATCCTCGTTTCAATTTATTCGCTTTTTGCTACCTCCAGAGGCCATAACTCATTTTTTTGTTGGCACTGGCCCTTTGAAAAGTTCTCGGTGTAAAGGGAGATTTCTCTTATCTGGAAAATGCAGACGAGAAACGGCAACATTGAATCGGTTTTTGTCATTCCCTCCCACAATAATTGCCAGTGATATTTCAACCTGATATCGCACGTTTTTAAATGGAATCGAATTTTAATTACTCACAATTCAAATTTATGTATTTCCAAGAGAAGGTTGCGGACCAATCGACCCGGAGTTTGCACTTATTGATCTTAAAGCTCGTCGTATAGAGACGAGACCCAGTTTGTCCATCCGTGATTTATACGCTGGAGCAAAAGAACGCAAGTTCCTTTGTGGGCAACAAGAGGTCATCGTGCACGTTACTGTTCTCCTGATCCCTTTTGTAATTAGGGTCTTGCCTCTGCCTAGTGGCCGAATAATCCTCATCAATTCATCTTTGTCAACAACTCTTTCAACTTTAGTTTCTTCCTCCTCCCAATATTTTTTTTTTGAAAAAAATAATAAAAAAATCTGTCAAGAAATTTTTTTTGTGTAAAAAATGTGAAAAACTTTGAGAAGTTTTAAAGTTTTCTTTCATGTGTGATATAAGTCAAGTTTCAACGTTCTTTTTTCTTTATAATTTAATTTTAATATTTAATTCTCTTGATTTAAAGAATTAAGTCCGTGGGAGATGCAAACGAAGTGAAAAGAGAAATTTACTTTCTGCACGGTCGAGTAACCAGGTGCTATGGAAGTTTATCTATTCTTTTTTCACAGTCAAATTACTCGCCTGTACACATTTCTTTAAAATGTATTATCTACCATATGGTTTGATTCTCTACAAGGTTTTAATCGAATTTGTGATGGAAGCAACATCTGTGGAAAGGGAAAACAAATAACCAAATGAGATTTTGCGCTTCAAGCTTTGATTCACGTTAAGAAATGAAAATTCTACACAAAGAAAATTATAAATTAATAAAAAATCTTTTGCTGGAGGAATCGCTTTTAATCGAAAAGCTAATGAATAAAATTCATCAATGTAAAAGTTCAATTAAAAAAGGAATGGTGGAAATAAAAGAGGGAGAAAATGAAAAGATTAAAGAAAAAAACTGCAGCGACACCGGAAAAATAAATCGATTAAGAAAGAAAATGACAACAACTAAAAGGGATGCTTTTACACAAGCCTATAAAAGGTTTTGGCCAAGTTTGCTCTCGATGCTGACTTGGCAGACAGTCTACATACAATGACAAATTGCTTCCATTTGTGGCTACTAGTTTCCCCTTCAGCCTTTCGTGCGATCTCGTCTTCGATGGCAAATCCCTGTTGGAAACTCGTCTTTCACGTTCGCAAGCAAATCGTCCGTAGGAATGTGTGGCAAGGTTAGGCGGCTGACCTGCTTTGCTCTTCACGTACGAATAACTCTTTACTTTTGATGACACCACATTCGCTACGGTGGGAGCTTTGAATGCACATGAGATGAGGCCAGTGGAATCAGGTGACGTGTGTCAGCGCCAATACATTTTACAGGATTCGGGAATGGGCCGAATGGGAAAATTATTCGGAAAGCATAAAAAAATCCCAGTTTGATTTTATTCCAAAATTGTTAGGGCCCCCCACCCATTGGAAAAAAAAAGTTTTAAGTTCTTTTTATCCCTTACAATTCGGTAGGTAATGTTCTTATTTGCTTATAAGGCCCTCATTTTGTACCATACGGAGTTAAAAAAAGGGAAAAAAAGAGAGAGAAAGGGAAAACTAAGAGAATGGTTTAACGTCTAAGTTGAGTTGATTAATAACAAAAGCTCCGCCTTGGGTGTGCTTTGCTGCTTAGCACATGGAAGATGTTTCAACCGAATAGCGCATAGGCTCTAGAAATTGTATTTTCTCCATTCTCCAAGGATTTACATTTTCAAGAAGAGTGAAACTAAAGGAAAGAGGTTAAATGCAAAGCAGTATAGAAATCATGTTCTGACTGGGGGGAAAAGGAAACGCCGATCGGTTTGTGAGTTTCCTGTTGAAAATGAAACTAATTTACTATTCATTGACACAATAGTGACGCGGTGCATGCGAGTTTCTTATGAAATTCAAACGTAGTTGGAAGATTGCCATCCAATTTTTCATGCCATACAAGCAAGATGAAGCATGACTTTGTGCGGTATTACTCTGAAGTGATTGGCTGCTGCGAATTCCGTTTTTTATGGCGTCAAAACTGGGTGATCACAGAGACCGTCATCTCATCATTTGGCTCATCTTCCTCGCCCTCATACTGCCACGCTTCGTTGATAGTTCACAGCTTCCCGTGGTTTTCCCTTCTCTGCATCTCAGCATCTTTAGAAACGCTCGTTTTCGTTCGTGTGAATGCAACTCTTTTCCCCTCAAACTTTTATTCCTCCCATCCGTCTGCGGGTTCCAGTCAACAACGCATTTGGTCTGAGTTGCGTGTTTACTTTCACACCACTTTAATTGATTTCCAAACATAAAAGGAATGGGCGCAAAAGTTCGGTTTGTTTTGTGAGTTCACAGTTCCGTGTGGTTTCTATTCTATTACCCTTTCTCATTTACTTAAGTGTTCGTTCATGTACCCTACATACCTACGATTGAGCTCGAATGGAGGAATCTTGAAATATTAGCTGCGATAATCGAGCTCATCTCGTTATTTGTAATAACGAGGTTCCTCGTTATTCGTTATTATTAAACGCAGAGCTTTATCGAGGTCTCCGATGTGCAGTGATTTGCATTCTGCCTGAGTAATTCAAAATCTCCCAAAGGACTTGTACCAAAAGAATTGCCAATCAAATCTCATTCAGTAATTAATGAATAATTAGGAATCTAGTCTAATGGGAAAAGCCATTTAGGGAAAAAAAATGGCTCTCGGGTTTGGGTCTCTCTCTTTCTCTCTCATTTTCCTCTACGCACTAACGATATTTATACTACGTGAAGACTCATTTGCACACTTGACTAATACCCTCATCTGCTTAATTTGAGGTGAACCCTTTGCTCACTATATATAATCTGAAAAATTTCTCCTCGAATATTAAATAGTTTAAAAAAAATTATCTCAAAGATTAGAGGACTAATCCTATAATGCGCTTCGGGGTTTAGTATATTAAGAATGTTTTTGAATTTTGTTTTGGGAAAATAAACGATGGGAATTTTAATTTATATGTTTAAAGAGAGAAAAGGATTCAAGAGAAAGTTATTTTTCTCCACATAACTTAGTTCTGGTTTAACGTTGGTTTTCAGGGTAATTAAGCGTTAACAGATAACTGGGACTGGTACACCATTCGAATGAATGCCTGTTTGGAACGAAAACAAATATTTGGAAGTACTGATCTTATATCTACCGCACGTGCCCGGATTTATTTGTTTCCCGTGTGGAATGCTGTGGACGGTCGAAAAGACTCTTGATTTGGTCGAATGGAAAGGAATTCATTTGGTCGAAGACACGCGAAGAAAGAAAAATCTCGACTAACGACTGAAATAACGTAAATAGAGCTCTTTATTCGTATTTTGTTGTCCTAATAACCATTTAAACCGTAATTCTGCACTAATAATAAATTATGTCGTGCTTTTGTTACTTTTAGATTTCCTCAAATGACACTGACCATTACATTTAATGGCGATGCGTTTGACATTGACCAGATGATGTGTCGCTATCGAACACAACAGCCATAAAACATAAAAACATGATTAAGATTACACGTTATCGTTTTATATTGGTTTTATTTGTGCAGTGGGATTATAGATTGCTGATAAATTCGTGATTTGCAATAAAAAATAATCTTTAAAATTCCCAGGGGCAAAGTAGAGAAAATTGTTTTAAATATTTTATTTTCGATGCATAAATAGTAAACAACCAAAACATTTAATTATTTTTGTTGTTGATGCTAAACATGTTTCACGTACACAAAACGTGAAAAATCCATTAATATTTCATGTACTCTTTGCATTTTACAACACTGTTAACGGTATTTCCTGTGTTTTTGTATATACAAGATGCGAACCTTATGCTTTACGGAACTCTCTCCATCCACTTTATCACCACAATTCATTTTAATTAACAACTCACTATTAATACCTTAGCAGCTGTAAAACTAGAACAGGGATATGAAGTCTGCAAGAGGGTAACTTTAATTAAACAAATCTCCAACTGATAAAACATGAGTTTTACAATCGGAAGTTTAAAACCCTTAAAAAATCGTTGGATGTTGGAAAAGAAATTAACAACTTGCATTAATAAACTGCTTTTATATAAATATTAACATGTGATTTCAAAGTCGTTAGGAAACATCTTAAAATGAATATGTTTTTAAGAATTTTATTATCTTCATTTCAAATTTATTGCACAACATTTCCGTCCGAGTGCCTTATTCAGCACAAACAGATTAAACAAATTAAACACAGAATTTGCTGGATGAGCAAACTTTTCGAGAACTAATTTCACTTTGAAGCACACAATAAAAGTAAGATTGAACCGCAATCAAATCAGTTAACAATCCACTGCCATGGCTAAGAGCCGATACAATTTCCTTGCCGGTAATGTGATGAGTATTTCACAAATTGGAACGCTGGCAGATCACGAGAGGGTTCCAAGTCGTAATCAATTTATAATAACAGACACCGCACCTGCAGCATAAGATAAATTCACTTTTCTCGAGCGACATAAAGATTAAGAAGGCTTTTTCTTTCTGTTTACGCATTTGTCTCATCTGCCTTTCTTCTCCTTTTGACAAATCTCCTTCGCCTTTGATGGGAAAAAGGAAAGTGTTTGGCCTCAAGTCAAATCCATACGGAAAAAAAATGAAATTGCAAGTATAGGAAGAGAAAAAAAGTATCTAACGTGTATAGCCATTGTTCACTGTGTAAATAAAGTTGAAACTGCAGTACACATGTTTAAAAAATTCTATTTTCTTGTTTGCCTTTGACTGTCCTTTCTTGTATTGTGTGTGAATAAAACAAAGTATAAAAGATTGTCTTTTCCTCCTCTGTGGTAAAGAACAAGAGGCAAGATGGATTTTACCCAATCCAGCAAGGAGGTCGTCTCGTGGGTAGAAAATTCGATTTACCCGATAAATTGATCCAGTCAAAAAACTTTAATTTTTTTTTCTTCACTGTGCGTCAAGACCAGACAAAGCAATAGTCATTCTAGAAGTTGTACAATTAAACATCAAACATCAACTAGATATTGCCTGCTGTGACCTTAAATGTACTATTTCACAATGGCAGACACGACGACATGTTTCGAGCCTTTCTTATCGATTTGTTGACTGCAGGAGCGTGTGCATACCTTTGAATTTCACCTAGTTGTCAAAAGCATCCGCTTAATAAGCCACATTCCGTCCTTCCTTTCAACAGATTTGCAGCTTTCCCTATACTGTATAGGTACCATTCACAAAATTTACTGCGCATGGGTTGAAGGTCAAGAGGCCAAAGAGCTTCCAGTGCTGAGTTGTCTCCATTAAATCTTTTGTTCTCCTCCCGTTCATTCGTTATGCTTTCTTGCAGGAACCATTTTAATCGGCCAGCCTCGCTGATGTATTTGGTTTAATGGATGTCAGTAAAAGCGATCATTAAAGCGAATAGGAGAAGCAGCAGCATTTTCTTGCTTTTTCCTATTACCTACCATTAAAACCACAGTTGAATTCTGATTTTCCACAATAATGATGTCATTCAAATTCTATAAAAAGATGGGTTGAAAAAGAGAAATTCCTTTCACTGCAGTTTTTTTTTATTTTAAATGCAATTGATTTTCTTTACAAACAGAATTGTAAATTGTGATGCTGTTGATTTTACTGTAACGGTATCCTAAGGACAAAATCTATAAAAATACTTGTATGAAGTATGATTCAATAAAATCAAATACCTGCAGGTTACTTTCAAAACCTCCACTTTAGACTTTTTTTTATTCTTTTATATTTTATTTTTTTTTAGTCTTTGCTTGCCTTCAACTTTAAGGAACATAATTTCGCTTCTCCCTTCACGGATTTAAACTTTGTTGAACTTTCAATCAAAGGTTAAAATGAAAAAACTGTTGTTGTTATCTTCTACACAATTAAGATGATGATGATGATGATGTTTCCCAGGATACCACTTAGTTGTTGCACGATTTTCCCTACGAAATTTGTTTTTTATATCATGATTATGATGCTATTTTTAATCATTTTATTTCCTCTTTGTCGTTTTTTTTGTATTTCTAAATGCGATCCATAAATTTTTTCACGTTGATCTTCATTCTTCAGGCAGAAGGAAAAAAAAAAAACGTTGCCCTATTTTATGCTTCCCTCGTGAACGGCGCATGAGTCTCATCACAAAGATGCTCGTTTATTATTTGCACATGCTACTAACCTTAATACAGCATTGGAAATCCAGGCCATAATTTTTCATTGCTTTGTACGTCAAAATATAGTCAACAAACGATTGATTTATTGATGAGTTGGGGATTAAGTGTTCTGAACTGATCACCTTATTTCTGGGAAATGAGAAGTTATGAAAACCCCCCGCACCTTAGCCTCATGGTACTAATAACAATTCCTGAAATTCTTTGATTAATAGTTCATAATTTATAAAGTGCGAGTTTTAATTTATGGTTTCAGGAAATACATTTTTGAATGTTTTGAAAGTTAAAAGTTTTCAATGTTGTTCTTGTAATTTTTTATCGCCTTTTAATTTAATCAGTGTCCTTGCATCTGGCTCTATTCCAAGTACTGTCGTTCTACTTGGGAAAGATTGAAAACTCACATGAATTTAATCACGTGGAAAGTTGACGCGTCTTCGAGAGGTCCAATTTGGCCATAGATAAGAGACGGAAACGTTGGACACCGCATAGCCTTTCTAAAAATAAAAGACTCGATGAAGTGAACTAAATTTTTGAATCGCTTTCTTACGACGGTGAAACCAAGCAGAAACTCGTAGATATTAATATTAAACTTTCGTTTTGACGTAAATATCAATTTTTTACCAGGAACTAACAAGAGAAAGAAACCACCCAACCCAATCTTGCATCCTTACATCAAAGTTTTATGCCAATATTTGGTTTTTATACTTTGTATTATTAATACCAATCTCAAGAAACCTTCGCTTTGAGAAACCTAATCTATGGTTATCTTTAGCGATCCATTTTTTGATATTTTATACCTTTTCTGTAATACTAGTCATCGGCGGCTTTAGATCTTTCTGCTATGTATAGCTGCGTAATCCTATTCGTGTAATTATAATTACAGTAGACGAAAATAAAAATCATAATTTAATAAACAAAAAGGGGGGAAACACTCAGTGAAATCACTTGAAGAGCAAAAAGATGTTTGTTTATTCGGCTTGAACTTTTGTTCCCAGTAATGTTATTATTATTCGGTATGTTTACGCACATTGCCCAGGTGGATGCTGAAAAGACGTTTTGACAAGCAAGACAAGCAACTCATCTGTGCCCTCCGACACGAAGCATCTTTCATCTGCGCGAAGACACGGGTGATGTTTTTTGTATTATGGTTGAATCGAACAAAATTTATGATAGTTTCAAGCAAGACATGATTTTTTTTCCCTTTAGAAACCATGCACCTAAAAAAAAGGTAGAATAAAGCATTTTTCATGCAATAAAAAAGCGATTAAGACTTTTTTTTATATACAATATACGTGCGATTAAGGTCGTTTTAATGCAATAACGTGAGAACAAAATCGTTTTTTAAATTTTCCTAGATCATTCTGGGCGAATACCCGCAGTAGCACGTTTTACGATTCAACGCGTTATGTTTAATGTAAAATTAAAGTGATCACATCTTCTCTGTTTATTTTAATTTTCTTATTTTTACTCCTTGCTCGTATTTATCTTATCTTGTAGGTATATTGCTAATTAAAGCCAAGTAATGTATGTTTAAAGTTGTTAGATGACGAACCATTCATTATTTACTGTATACTATATAAACAGATGCAATTGTGGGAATAACAAGGATGCATTAAGGAAAGATGATTCATGCTTGATTAGTTAGTGGTTGTGGAGATGTAGCTAATGATAATTTTTTAAAAAAACGTGCTTCTTGTTACAACTTCCGTGTTTGAAGAGCCATTAAAAATAAACAATTTTTTTACACTTCACATTAACGAAAATAAACGCCATTTAAAATCAACCACCGCCACAACCACAGAAACATTCCTTTCTCAACATTTTCCACCCGTCACATCTTAAAGAAGTAAAACAAAAAAGGAGAAAAGGGAGAAAAATGAATTCTGTACTCTAGATTGTTTCAAAAAAACCCAGCTTATTCTGCCTAAGTCGATTGCCAATTTGCCATTTTCGAACCAAAAAATTTATATCCTAATATTTTATCTCAAACTACTCTTTTATTAATCGTAAAACCTAAAGAGAAGAAAAATCTTCTCTTTGCCTTATTCCCCCTCTTCCTGTGGTCGCATATTTGCCTCTGCAATGCAGTTTGTCGAGGTTTACTTTTGTAGAGAAATTGCAAATTAAACCTCATGTCACCTGACAGGTTTCTAAGCTCCACACACTTCTTCTTGCTTTTATTACCATTACAGTATTTCCCAATACTTAGAATGGAAAGAAGAAAAAAAATAACAAACCGAATAAATTCTTAGGGAGTAAAAAAAAATTAATTAACATCGTGCAAGTGTTAAATTTACAACTTGCCTTGTGTGACCCGACATTTAGACAAAAAGACTTCTAAAATCAGGTTACTACCGACATTAATTTCCATCTCATTACAATTTTTCATTAAATTTTATATAATAACAAAATTACTTTCATGCAATAAACACAAAATTGCCTATTTTTTATATATAAATTCGTAAGTTTTAAATTAAATTCATCAAAAAAACGGATTCGATTACAAAGCAAATATTTACAACCGAGTCTTTCTTCTAAACCCAAACCAATTGTAAACCATCTCTTATTAAGTCTCGAAAAACCTAATTTCAATCCCCTTACTGCTCAAATTACACGAACCAAACACGTAACTTTGTTTTCATTTCTTTACACGCATTTAACTCCATCAGTTGCGAGTCTTCCTTATCTCTTTTACCCGTTGCAGCAATTACTTGTATATGGGTGTGAGCTGCAGGCACAGCCACACTTGTAGCGCAAATGGCCTTTGCCACTTGCCTGTGCCTTGCACTGATTATTTGCTTCCAAGTTTGTTGCGGGGGCCGCCATTCACTTTCCCAGAGGCTAACACTGCCATCCTCCACACTCCACTTAACAATCACGTGGGAGGAATACACAAGGTTAGAATAAAGGTGAACAACAAAACTTCAAAGGAGTTGGGTGTTAAATAACTTTTTTCCCCTTTTCTTCCATCCAATTATTTTAATATTTGGTGTAAAATTAGAAAACTCAAACACCACTTACTATTTTTTCTTTTTACATTTATTTAATTAATTACCTGGTAATTGTAAGGTAAGAACCTTTAAGGCTTCTTTCTTTTCTTCTGCCAATTTGGTATTACTAATTTGTAATTAAAAAAAAAATTAAAAACAAGACTTTAGACGGTTATTGGAAAATACGTTCATAATTGTTCCAAATTTAATTAAAAAACAAATAAGAAATAAAACAGATTTCTAATTTAACAAAACAATACTTGGTTTCTATTTTTGTTTTTTCTTTGATTGGTTGTTAGGTACGTTGTATTGCTACTTGTAATTGGCAAGAACATCCGCCGAGGCTCGTATAGTGATCCTGGAGAGAATAATAGGTATCCGATACGGTGGAATTGTGATGCTCTTTATTCGAGCATCGACGATAAGGTATATACAAAGTTTTCAGATTTTTGTTGCACTCCATCTACGCACGACAAATTGGAAATGGCAGCAGCCATCACTGGCAAAATCAAAATATTCTGTCATGTTTATATCTTGTCAACTTGGATGGGTTTACGTAAAGCAATATTGAATTTGAAGCGTATCAATATTTTAGTCGCAGTCTTGCAAAATCCACTTCGAGTCCCATCATTTTCAATCCATTGCAGACACTTAAGCACGAGTTGAATTGCAATGATTGAAAAGAAATTGCCTTTACTTGCAACAAAATAAAGGAACAACGGTGTATGACATTATTTTGAGAACTTGTTTTTGAAACATGGTTGAAACATGACATTTCGTAACCAAATATCTTCGGAGTCTTCACGTCCAATTAATGTTAATGATATTCCTATCATAACAACGCACCACCTGAAAAATTAACATCGCATATAGCACACATGTAAGAAATTAGAATCCCCAAGGTTGTTCATGCAAATTATTTTCATGTTCAACAACTTTAATTCGATTATCATTATACCAGTAACAACAATCTTAAAATTGCACTGCTTCGATAACGTACAGTATTTTTAAAAGAGAAATTCATTTCTATTTAACTTGTAAAGTGTTAGAGACTAAAGCTACTGTAGGTTCAGGTACAATTTCGTAAGTGTCACAGTGATTTGGAATCCTCTCAGTATGGGGATTCCGAATATCCACTTCCCAAGGCTTGCAAACGTGCGTAACAGCACAAAAATTGGAATTAACTGTTGTGATTTCGGTCAATAGCGTTTCACATGTGTTATGGTGATTCGGAATCCTCTCAGAGTGAGGATACCGAATATCCATGTCCCAAGTCTCGCAAATGTACGCAACTTACTGTTAGCGAAAATAGCATTTCTCGCAAAAGAACATCACCATCGCACACATTCACTCACACATGCGAAAAGCTCTTGATAGAAATTGTACCTATGTTCACACTTACGCATACGCAAACGCAAGAGTGAGCACGCATAAGTACGACCAAGAAATATGTTGCATCACACAGAACGCAAGCTCGAGTAGATATACAGTCGAATGAAGACTTTGCTTTTGCACCCATGCTTTGTTTACATACTTAGAGTGAAGTTTTTATTCTTGATTCTTGACCATTGACAACAAAAAGCCACAAGTTAGTGTAATTTTATCAAATTTGTAAACGTTGCTGCTTGCTTGGCGCAGGTGTGAACTGTTGCGTTTGCGTTCTTGTGGTTGCGTGCAGAAGCGTTTACGCAAGTGTGAATCTAGCTTTAGTGCAATCTAGTACGAGTCCATTTACGACAGTGACAAACAGAAAATAAGTTTTTGTTTAAATATCCTTGATTCTTGACCATTGACAACAAAAAGCCACAAGTTAGTGTAATTTTTATCAAATTTGTAAACGTTGCTGCTTGCTTAGTGCAGATGTGAACTAGTGTGAACACTGTTACGTTTGCGTTCGTGGTTGCGTGCAGAAGCGTTTACGCAAGTGTGAATCCAGCTTTAGTGCAATCTATAGTACGAGAGTCCATTTACGACAGTGACAAACAGAAAATAATTTGTTGATTTGTTGATGCCGCAAGCACGACACCAAACCAAGCAATGATATAACGATATTGTGACATCACAAGACTGAATTCATACATTTTCCGTTTGTAGTTGTTGTACGAGATTGTGCCAAGTCACTATTAATATTTACAAACACTCATTTGATAAATAATTACCTAAAAACTCGTTACTGCACTATATAACTAAGAAATAGTTTATTTGAAAAAACATTCCAAAGTAGGAATCCCATTGAAATTCTTCTAAATATAGAATGGTTTTTTCTTTTTAAAATAAAAAAGAAAAAATGTATGATTTATCATTTCTATTATCAATCCATCTCGTGTTCCATTTACACGATCAAGTGAATGCTATTCTTGTTCCCATTATCTCTTGACACCAATTTATTAGCTGGCAAGATAAATCCTTTTTCTCCTCTTCCTGCCTTTCTTTTCCTCTTCTCCTAGTTAATAGGTAGCAATATGGCGAGCCACTTCGATCTCAATTCTTACAACACGCAAAGACGAACGCAGGCCAACAAATTACACACTACGATAAATCTCTTTTTTTCCCCACACCAAGCACCTATCTCCATAAACCGAACTTTTGTGGCTTGCCTCGCAGCCCATATTATATATATAATATATATA